>VCRD01000984.1:0-12842 GCA_006783055.1 Trinorchestia longiramus | reverse complement strand
GAAGTCAAACTTGGATGAGAACAAGAGCATTCATCGCTCTAACACGGACCGAAATCGAAAGTCGATAGGACTGATGACGGGAACTCGCAGGTATTCCTTGAAACAGGATGCCTCGAAGTTTTGTGAATACGAATCCTGAACTCGTCCAGTAATTATGCGAGAGAGAGCTCCATTTGGTTGAAACGTACTACCAGAATTTGTGGACTTGGGTTCAACTCTAAAAAAAAGACTTACTCAAGCACTACGAAGAATAAGTAGCCCGGTAAATTCCAGATGATTTCAATGACGACGAGAATAGCTTTTTATCGAAAACTCTCAGATTTTACCAAATAACAACTAAAGTTTCTGCTATCTGAAGGCCCTGTTTCGTTCTCTCGTTTCTTCTCTTTTATTCTGAATCTAAAGTTTGGTAATCTGAACAGTGTAAACTTTCTCAACCGAGAACAAATCCGCCTCATGAGTATTTGTGATACACAAATAATTTGCAATATTTTTGCCCATGTTCACCTCTTTTCTTTTGTGAACTCAAAATATAAGATCTTCATCATTTCATCATTTCAAAGCTAACATTGAATTCATACGACAATTTTCTTCCATTGTTTTGAGGATTTTTTTGTGTGTTTCATCAAACGCTTTTAATGGGTTTGCAGTTCTTGAAGAGCGCTAAAGAGCCTTACTCACCATTTACACAGTCACTACCAGTCCCTTTCAACCGCTGTATGGTCTTACAAGCCCCTGATCAGCTCCAATTCGGGTTCAAGGTTGTACAAATTCAGCTCGAAATTCGCCACTTATACACATCGATTCATTATGTTTAAAAAAATCGCATAAACTTGATCGCACAATTGCACGCACAATTACAATCGGAATGTCACAAAATCTACTTTCAGTTAGGAGAGATTCCAGATCCTAGGTTACTAGCATACCCTCGTCTCAGGCATACTAGAATAGAGAGACCACAGTGACATTTATACGGATTTTTCATACTTGCCTGAGTCAACACGAGCTACAAGAGAACTCTCGAATTATCGTAATAAATCTCAAAATTATTGTTTTAAGTCAAATTCTCTTCAATTCTTGATACGTTCAAGTTTCTGGCATGCCAAAATACATGAGCGCAGAAAACTTAAGTGATGTTTTTAATTGAAATTCTTCCCACACTTGCAATGGCGCCATTTCGCTCTGGTGTGCACAACCATCCGGTCAATATGCTCGCTTCATGATCTCGCGAGAAATTTCCAGGAGCAAAATTCCTCGTGTTAATTCAAACTTATCTCCACCAAAAAGTTCTGTTGAAGGAAGTGACGCAATAAAACACAAGACCTCAGCACAAACTTGCGGACTGTGTGGTCGCGGACTCCACAGGGCGAGCCGCCTCGTACTGCTCAGACCACGCGACCAGAGGCTGAAAACTGGTGTTGACACTGGAAATTTGGAGGCTATTGCGGAGGCAACGTCTACAATTTCCAGGCTAAGAAAACGACTAAAGTTTGAATTTCGATTTTCCTGCTATAAGGATTTACAGAGAGCGGATATTGATCGTCACAGACTGCTGTAGATAACCTGAACTCGCGGCGAAAAAATTGTTTATCCAGCAAGGACATTCTGGGATAAAAATTCCGGTAAAAATTAAATATCGGCGAGAATTAACTAATGTTATTTCCAAAAAGCTAATATTAGAACTAGAAATTCTACTTAAGAGTTGAGCTCAACTGATAAGAAAACGTTGGCTGTTGGTCATCATCCTAACGCAAGATCACAGAGCACGCGTCAGGATTTACAGCAGCAGCTTTCTCACCATCTAATAATTCCAAGTAAAACGAGAAGACTCTTCATCTCAGGCAACTATAAATCAAGTAAATCTTCACACTCAACTGCTGCAGCAGCCTCGCTTCATGCATACTGAATTGATTTCAAAGCAACCGTGCCAGTAGTTTAACGCATGGAATTAAGCAATGTCTCTCAGTGTCTCTGCTTAGCTTATCAGTTTACCGCCTGTTCGAATTACCAGACCCTGTGGACCCCTGATAGAAACGTGCTTTCAAAACGTACATTTGCTAGACTAACGTAAATACTCTCAGATCCCAAAAGTAGTCATAAATGTAGAATTTATAACTAAACTTAGGTCATGAATAAGTGTCAAAACAGTAACAAGCAACTCTCAGCCTCTGTTATTACAGTTCATTAAGGCTAAGTAAGAAAAATGAAGCAAAAAACTTCATTTTAATAACAAACTTTAGTATTACGTATTGCCTGTTTTTCCAAAGCACGCAGAAAATCACTCTGAAAAAGACACAACAAACAAGTAGTCAGTTAAAAGTTTGCGTTCTTCCATGAAATTTTTGCAAAGCGTTAAATTGGAGACCGTCCCATCAATCGGTTGTTCTAAAAATTTCCAATTACTAACAAAGACAATTTCAGTAGGAGCTATCGTTTATTGGTTCACGCAGTTTTATTCCAACTATTGTCGTTCTCTGAAAGAGAACGCACTTTCTCAAACCGTGGCGAGTTTTTGGATGACAGCGTTTTGATGTCAACGCAATGCAGGACTTTTTCACCGCAGAGTATTCTTACGTGAATTGAACGGACGCAATGATGGGTGCAGAAATCTATGTTTTTGATGCGTTTCTCTACATTCATTAAGTCATCAGAAACTTTACAACTGATTGCTGTATTGTATCATCATAAACTGTTTTCTTAAAGTAACAAAGCAAAAGCACGGCTTTGTTGATTCTTCACAATGTTAGGTAACAAAACTTGTTCACGCTTTAAAACTAGGAAAAATTCTATTTCAAATAATTCTTGAAATGAGCAGTATCGAAGAAACTAAATTCTGATATAGCCTGATCACAAGTTACGATTACAACAACACAGTCTAACATTTTTATGGAGACGGAACTTGTAACCGAAACGCTTAGTTTAACGACGCAGAGTTAAGACTAATGCAGTAGCGCGCCGTTTATGCACTGCAAGTATTAGATTTGAGAAAAATATCTACACTTGTGGCACTTCTAGAGATAAAATTTCAATACATATCTAACAAGGAATATAAAGTTGGCATGCCTTGATGCAAATCTAGGATACAAACTTTAACAATCTTTCCGTCTGAGAAGTGCATTTTTTTTTTTTGACATTAACGTTAACTAAGAATGTTGGTTGCTCATTCGAATAAGAGTGAAGAAAATATATTTTTACGGGTGCGTTACTTTGTTCTTTTATTATCGTTTTAAAAGTATATATACCTAAAGAAATGATCAACATATTGATCAACTGAGGCTTCGCCAAGTAGTATTCCAGCTTGTAAACTAATACCAAAGCCTTACAAACCGAGACTGTACTCCAGAATATTTTGGATTGTTGGTTTTATCCTCACTTCCAAAACAATAAAATTTAACCTTTACTATGGCAAGTAAGTAACTGATTTAAAGTAGTTGATTCTACGTAAATCGATTTGTTAAAACTAGTTTCAACGGCCTAAGAACAAAGCACAATTAAAAAAATTAATTTCAGGGGTACGAGTTTTAAATGGATCACAGTTCACGAATACAGCGAAAAGCGTCAGTGTCATCACTGCAGTAGCTCCCCTATACGTCATCTACTGCCACTACCTCTACCTGTCACTCCTGCAGTAGCCCCTCTACACATCTACTGCCACTACTTCTACCTGTCACTCCTGCAGTAACCGCTCTACCCATCTACTACCACTACCTCTACCTGTCACTCCTGCAGCTGCCGCTCTACACATCTACTGCCACTACTTCTACCTGTCACTCCTGCAGCAGCCGTTCTACACATCTACTGCCACTACCTCTACCTGTCACTCCTACAGCAGCCGCTCTACACATCTACTGCCACTACCTCTACCTGTCACTCCTGCAGCAGCCGCTCTACACATCTACTGCCACTACCTCTACCCGTCACTCCTGCAGCAGCCGCTCTACACATCTACTGCCACTACCTCTACCTGTCACTCCTGCAGCAGCCGCTCTACATATCTACTGCCACTACCTCCACCAGAAAACACTCTTAGAGCTAAATGACTATCTCGTCTGCAAGAATAACTGAAACAAATACTGCCCAACTGAAGGGCATGTGCAGATTACGAACTCTTCAAATTAGATCGAAAATCGTAGTTTCACAATAATGTGAATGAAAAAGTTTTCAACATTTTTCACGAGTTATAAGAACAACACAAAATATCACGTTAGCATTTATTACTCCTTAGTTGGATTTAGGCCTTCCTTATTTCTCTGTACTTCTTGCCGTGCAGCAGGAATATACACTGACCAAAATTAAAACGAATAATCAAATCAATTGGAATTGATAACAGTAATCTTTACCTATAGTAGGGCATTGGTATAAAATTGAACAAGTTGAAAATTATGAATGAACTCTATAATAAACCTCACCTGATAAAGCAGCAGAATTATTCGAGAAGACGAATTGCAGACGAGAAGTTCTGTAACACAGTAGGGCACACACGAGCAGCACGCCTGGAAGCGATTTGTGAAGCGAACTTTCACACCCGCACACCTTCACTTCTAGAACGCGACTGACCCCGGGACCCGGACGGGTCCTGGAGTTGCGGATACTGGATAGACCAGGAAGTGGGGTCCTGCCCACTGAATGCGGATCAAAAATAATTGATGTTCGATGATGGTGAAAAACAGGAACTTCGCAACTCGTAAAAAATAATTTTTATGTCAGAGACAGCTCCTCTTGTGGGAATTTCAGTTTAATATTGAGATCATAGCTGTATTTTTCACTTTAGAATTTAGTTTCTTATTAAAATATTTTAACATCCTCTTGCGAAAACTTTTGTTTAAGAATCGGACTCAAATCTTCCTGGTATTCCATTTGTTCCAGTTCGGGGTGCTGTTCCATTGACTGTCATATTAAGAAGTTTTTCTGGTTAATTATTCGCTTCGTAGTATTTGATTTAAAACTCAGAGTTTTTACCAAATGTTTTGGATCTCATTGCTCATTTTCACCGCTGGTGGTTGTTCGATCATTTTTTCCTTATATTTTATCTCCATCGTACTAGCGGATAAAATTACTACTGAGAATTAAACTATTTATTTTCATCTTTGCGTGTCCATAACTTTCTTAGCGGCTTTGTGGCCTCGCACTCAGAAATTTAACGTTGATTTCTAAACTTTTTCCTTTTCTTTTTCAAAAATTTTCACAAATTTATTCTTCAACTTTTGTTATAAGAATGAAAAATTCTTTTATAGCTCATCACCCGAAGAGTAACATGGATACGCATTGTTATTAAAAATGAGACTTGAACTCTACCTTTTATTATCGTACAGAATATCCACTTCTATAATTATCCTTTGGTCCCATTTACTCTTCATTAACAAATCATGAACTTCGAAGAATGTTTGTTCGTTACCTTAATTTTATGAGACACTTTTC
Source organism: Trinorchestia longiramus (assembly GCA_006783055.1). Taxonomy (NCBI): domain Eukaryota; kingdom Metazoa; phylum Arthropoda; class Malacostraca; order Amphipoda; family Talitridae; genus Trinorchestia; species Trinorchestia longiramus. Next base: position 7,424 of record VCRD01000984.1, on the reverse strand, counting down.
AGTCTAGAGTAAAGATAACAGATAATACAGACGTACATTTTTTAACAAAAAAGCAGTTTCGACGGAAACTGATAATTTATTATACGATTTTTTAAGGGAGTTCTTTGTACAAAAATGCACTGCTAGGCTTGTGGTCTTCTATCATACAGTCTTCTAAATACATCCATGCATCTCTATCGTCGGAGTACATCGCCTGTTTCTAAGCTCGAAAGTAGACTCTATCAAGTAGATGAGAGCCGAGAAGTTTAACTGGATGGCCAAACGAATACACCAAGTTATGGGCACCTCGTAAGATCTGGTAGTCATGAACTGTAGCGTCGTCATATTGTGTGGTAATGACTCATAGTCTGGACTCTAACACTGGCTGAGGGCACGGATATTAACTGGGTCCTGTGGGTCAGAGAGGGTGCAACCTGCAACCAGCACCTACACCCACCCTAAAGAGGGAAGCTGTTTTTAGCTCAGTATTTGTGGGGAAAGATAATAATACTTACTAAGGCTTTAACCTTATCTGTGACTAGCAGGCTTGCGAAATCTTTGATTAGAATGTTCATAAACGTAATTTATTGAGGAGGGAACAACGTTGATAAAGTGCGTCTAGGGATACCTTTCGTTGAATTCCTTATTGCATATTCAGTGTACTTTCATTCTTCTTGCTAGGCTTTCCTCCGTTTTCAATGTTATTATGACGGCCTCAATAAACAGGTTCTTGTTTTTACCTCAGTTTACTACCTATGCTCAGCAGAGTGAGGTTGAACCAAACAAGGTCTTATCATTTATTATTGATTGAAAAAATTTGCGTACAAACATCTTTGGGAATCAATTTAGGTCATACCATTCCTAAAAATTAGCCTTTATTCTGTACTGATTTTTTATAAAAAAGGGCACTGCAAAACAATTATAATACTGAAATTATACAAGTATGGTATTCAGTTAAACATTTGGAACTGTGACCTAGCAACAGAGTAACGTTGAGGGCAGAAAGAACATACATGTAAAAAGATGCTCAAGTAAACTAAAATATTAGCTGCAAACGGAGACTGTAAATTATTTGGATATGACTAAGTGTGCTTCTCCTACAGATATGACAAAAGGTGAGATTAGATTTTTCTAATAAGAAAAGTAATAAAGCCCTAGAGATTCTATTCATGTCTTCACGTAAGACAATGATTTGTTCTAGTAATTTAATTACCATTGCTGCGTTGATTACTTCCATGTTTTAGCGAAATTCGTTCAGTGTACGTATCATTATTTAAATGTTTATATTATACCTTACTCAATATTTTGATGTTATGTGGGACTTGTACATGAATGACGTCAATTTAATTGCAGTTAAAAATGTGAAGAATCGCACTCATAACTTCTCTCTACCGTTGCTTTGTGTTAACAGTCAACTTTCGAGTCATGTGTCCTGCAGCTGAAGCAAAGGAAATGAAACTACAGGGTGCGACAACACAGCTTCCTTTTTTAAGTGCGCTTTGCTTTGAAAAAAGAAAGTTATGTTGATTCACCCAGTATAATTGTGAACTTGTTAGTGAGTATGAAATGCGTTTAATTCACTCGCTGTGAACATCATACCCGTTAAACAATTTTCGAAAGTATAGTACTTCCTCTGTTAAGGTTTCTTACTTTATATTGACCTGCCCACAAAAGCGCTTCTGAAATATATATATATATATATATATATATATATATATATATATATATATATATATATATATATATATATATATATGTGTATATATATATATGTTTCTCTTCAGATAAAAACTAATGTAGTATGAATAAAATCAAAAACACATTACAAGTGCATGAATATTTTTACACTTGTGTTAACCAAAGTTAGAAATTAAACTCTTCACTACTTTCTCAGTATAGGGAATAAAACATCATGTCAGTGTAGGAAGGTTCGTACAGTTCAGCCTATTTCAAAAAGGTGAATTTTTTCACGCGTCTTGACTTTGTAGACGTTGTTTATATGTTAGAATTCTGTATCTCAATCGTCAAGTAGTAACTACTTACTCGTGTATTCGGGTCGGCCCGTAACTCGCAAATGGTAGCACTCTCGGAGTTAATCATAAAAATGAAATAAAAATCAACCAAATAAAACTTTTAAATATATGTATGTATTTTTTAATGTAATAACGGATGACGAAAAGCACCATCCTCGTAAAACGACAGCGACAATAATTGCTAGGTTAGTGGTAGCAGTAAAATGCATGAGGAATTTAATTGCTTTAGATTGTTGTCTGGAAACAAGTTAGAGACATTTTCTTGAACGAAGAACTCCGGATGAACGCCATCCGCCGCACCTCTAGAAGGATGGGCGCAGGCGTTACCGTCGAAGCAACATGGCACGATCGCCAGTGCGGAACATCCGATGTCGTAAGGACTTAAAATACTACCAACGCCTCTGCTATTGCCTCCTTCTTTTGGCATCGTTCAGCCAAAGAAAAGAACATGTCTTCACTCGATTTATGCATTGGCTGATATTGGACGATCATGAATTCTGGCTCGCTCAAGGTTGCTCGATAGCAAACGTGATCGGAAAGAGCCTGATCGCTATTCTCGCCAAGCCATCCTAGCTCTCTGCTCTATAAGATGTTACTTTACAGTAACACAAATTATGTTGCCAGAGAAAAATAAAGAGTGCACCGTATGGCTCCTAAGGATTTAAGTTACCTTCAAGGGAGGGGAGACAGCCTCTTTTAGGAAAACAGGGAGCATAAGATGAAGCCCTCCAGCAGCGTTGACAAGGTGGCGGGAGTCACGGGACGAATTTCAGCACTAATGGCCCTCACAAATTCTACACGAGAGGGGTGAAAGCCAAAATTTTCCTTCCTGCCCGTAGATACATAAGTTTACTATACATAAGACTCATGAATGGAATAGAAGTTGTCTACGACAGGGCTGAGGGGGAGTTCAAACTGTGGGCGTGACGAGGTGGTCGATGTAGCATGCCCGACCTTTTGAAAATTATGAGGCAGAGATCGATCAGCTATTAGTATGAAATGTTATTGAAATTGTTAACTCTTGATTAGGAAATAGGAGGAATGGGGAGATAATAGCAACAATTTGTGCTTGGAAGATGAATTGTGGACTAGGAACATGATATAATAGTATTTAAAGCTGACAAAAAAGGAATAAATGAACGAATGCACTAGAAATGTTTCGTAAAGGAAAGCATTACATTTTAATTTCTCCAGGAAACAATCAGGAACACAAATCTTATAATCAATTATGTGAAATTGCATGACTGATAAAACCAATGTACAAGAATTCAAGCAATCGTCAGGAAATTAGAATTCCCTCATTTTTTGAGTTTTTAATGAATGTATAAGGGATCAGGCTATAGGACACATTATGAAAGAAATGCTCGAAAACTCAGAGTCCTTCTTGTTATGGACTGAAATTGTTACGGTTGTTGCTGTCAAATAATTCTGTGTCTTCCTAGAATCCTGGGGAACGACTGTCCCAGTAGAACAAAACAGGGATACACAAATCAAGAGAATCACTGCAACTCAAATTTGAGTCATTCATTGAAAAGAATTGGAAATTAACGCACACACAGTAGCTGCATTTAAGCTCGAATTAAAAAAAACAATGCGATTGGAAAAGATTTTACTATTCCAAATTTTCTCTCATTTCTCCTAAGTGGTGGCATAATGGGGACTAAAGAGCTGCCGTCGCATGATGACGTTTAGCTCAATGAGTAAATTAGACAGATAGCTCAATGCACTCGCATATTATTGTTAAGTAAGTAATCACAAGCAGATTTTGACTCTGACAATATCTATAATTTTGTTCGTTTAGGCCAGCAACCATATATAATTTAGCTATTTAAAGTATTTGCGTATAAATTCCTTCGTATTTCAATGTACAGTATATCCATCGCTCTAAATAATCAAAAAAAATTGTACCAATTATATCCAACAATTTTCAGACCCGTCAAAACATTAGGCAATAAGAAAAAATTAATTTATGCGGTTGGACCAAATGAAACACTCAAAGCACATATGTACGTATTTTGAATAGCACATAAGACTGTATTTAATGTTTCATGTTACTGTTGAAGATTGCCTTATTATGAATACTTTTTTCTATCTGGTTATAAAAATATGCATCCATTTCTTCGTTCTTTCCACTAAAAGATCTCATTATGTACATTTTGTTTTGCGTTCGGTTCAGGACTCAATGCACGTACAATGCAAAATCAATTCAGTGCGCGCATGGGGCTGATGCAGTAAATAAAAGAAGCTGCATAAAGTGTTTTTCCGGTTTCAAAGTGGTGATTCAAGTCTAAAAGACGAATCAAAAGCAGGCTGTCTAGAAAATTTGATTCTGAAGAGTCTTCTCTATTACTTATAGAAAACTTAGCGGGCAGTTTAATGTATTCAAAACGAGAATTGAAAATGAGTGTGAAGGATCCAGTGGTTGAAAAGTATGATAAGTGGATCCCACACGAAGTTTACTTAAAAATCTGCAACGTCGTGTCACTTGTAAGTCATTGCTTTACGACAGATTCCTCTACGGTAACGTTAAAAGCGATGTTCTCGGATCAGTCCAGGAAGCAGACCAGCATAGAAGAGTGTCGTCTTCCATCATGATAATGTCCCTACTCACACATAACCATTGACTAGAAATCCCTGAAAATGTTCTCATAATGAGCCTTTAGTATAGCTGCTGATAGTTGCTTATACTAGCTATTGGTTTGTAGTACTATGGCTCCTTAACAGAAGTAGCAAATGAAGACAATTCAATCAAGAAATTATGACCATAGAAATCATGAATTTAATCATAGCACGTTTGACATACATGAATTTTTCTTATTCGTCACTCAATAAATTTATTTACATTTTATTTCAAGTCAATCAACATTACCACTATATAATAAAATGCCAGGTGTCTCCCTATATAAATGTATTTATATATTATTTTGTGTGTGTGTGTAATTTTTACTGTTGTTACAATGGGAGTCTCCCTTAAATATTGGAAGTTAAATCTGTAGACTGTCGGGTGTATAAATTCTTGACTGGTGGAGTTAAATCCGTAAACTTTCTGATTAGGTCTGAGAATCTGTTGCTCTAAGTTCTTCCTTCAAATGCATGCTATTAAAACCCGTTATTTTTAACGGGCATACACACTAGTGTTTGTATAAAAGATGACGCCGCACTTTATCCTACCACTGTTAGCTACTTTTCCGCCCTAGCGGAGGTATTTCCAGGTACGGCCCAAACCACTATTTCGCTAACGGATCACGTCATGGCATGAGTGTGGTGCTACGTGGACTAGTTTTCGAAGTCGCAAGTAAACACGACTTAGAAGAAAAAAACGTGAGTGTGTGTGTTCATGCGGCTTAAACATGTGACTAAACCTTCACGAAAGCATCCTGTATTAACTTAGAAGTAGACGAAATTGTTGAAAATACCCGAAGTGAAAGTCATTCCTGTACTTTTCTGTTTCAAAAGGCTAATAGAAAGTTAATTTCTCTCTCACTTTCAGAAAATTTTGATTTTGAACAAAAATGGCTCATAAACTCGTAATTGAACTTTGTCAATAAAGTAATAAATTTGTACTGCTTAAATGCTAATCTCAGGATGTTTTTGGAGCAAAAATTTCCGATAGAATTAATTTAGATCTATATTCCTAAATTTTTAATTGGGTAGAAGGTTTAGGGCCAATGACATACTAAAAATTCATGAGCATTCCCATTTGCACGTGAGAATAGTTTTTTTAATTTAAAAATTAAGGTTGGGTAATACAAATAGGTAATCCTTTATATTTAAATATCAGAGCTCTTAACTTCCTGAAGAACATAATATCTATTGTAGGTACCTACGTGCTCCTAGATGTTATATGCAGACTAAAATAGAAAAAAAAACTTTATTTCCAATAAAGTATACAGCGCATATACAAAGGTTTTTAAATTTTTAATGTTAACATCTTATGATTAGTGATGGTGCTTATCGATAAGATCTTAAGAATAGTAGTAATGCTTCAACCGAGATCCCCGTCCTATGTGCTGCAACTTGAACTGGAGGCTCATAGGGGCGTGTCGAAGAGCGCGGTGGAGATGTGGTTTTCGCTACGTGTCTAGCTAAACAGCTGCTGACCTTTGTTCCAGCTACCTATGGTCTGGCACAAGCAAATCTAGGCAGCTACGGGAACGAACCCGGGCTGTACCGCATAGCAAGTCTGTACCCTCACCAGTCGGTCATGCTGGGACGTTGTGATTTCGTGTTTTATGAATTGATTCAAATGTTTATTAAGATCAAATTTTCTTCTTTTCAAAAACAGTTATTTTAGTGATGCTTGGCAAAGTAATTACTAATACATACATACTAGTTGTTTTAAATTCACCAAATTAAGGAAGGAGGAAAAGTTCTGAAACATCAAGCAACACTTTAGAATTGTTTGCACATTTTCTGAGAAATCCTATTCCTTGCTTTCCTAGCTATTCTATTCAAAGTTTGAAGATATGTTTAGAATATTAGATACTAAATGGGGTTAGATTTGATGACAAGCTACAAAAGCAATGCCACTTAGCCTGCAGCGACAATGCTCAGTTTCCAGTGCAGAATTTGGCATGAGCATCATCAAAGCAGCCCAGGTTTTGCTAAGTAATTACCATGTTTAACTTTATTTATTTTTCAAAAGTAGGATATCTTAACACGTTGCCTCCGATTGCCTGACTGGTGTAAATCTTAACTTTATACGCATAGTCACTAGAAGGATCTGGAAAAATTACAGAACCTAACCTAAGTGGTCCACATACGTACCACTTCGGAGTCAACGTGTTAAGAATACAATAAGTAAATACAAATGCATTTCTCATTTGTGAGATTTAGAATCACTGCTATTGATATGAGAATTGTTTCTCCCTTGTTCTTCAGTGGGTAGAGAAGGGAAGGGTTATTTCTGTTGTCTGGAATGTCAAATTACAAGATACTTGAGCCACCAATTTCTGAAAACTAACTAATGTTTCTCAATTCGATGAGTTATTTGAAGTCATAGATTACTATCATTTTGATACCCTAAACTTTTAATAAAAAGTTTTTAATGTAAACCTTCCACTTAGATTGTACTAGGGTGATTGGAAAGCCTTAGAGCGGAGGGGGGTAGAATATAGTAGGAGAAGACAGATCGAGAAGTGGAAATAAGATAAAGGAAGAAGATGAGAGAAGAGGAAAAATGAAAAAGAAGAGCTGGCACTACCAGCTAAGTCTGAAGTGTATCTGTTGATGATGTAGTGCATTGTTCAGTTTGCTGTCAAGCTTTTGTCTTTAAAGTTTATTGTTCCTAATATGTAGCTTATGTTGTGTGTGTGTTGTTTCCTCCGCCCCGGCCGGCCCGGCAGAGAAGACCGATACCGGCGCGGAGGACAAGTGTGTTTATATTATAGACTGTGGAACTGTTCCGTGTGC
>VCRD01000983.1:152562-175470 GCA_006783055.1 Trinorchestia longiramus | reverse complement strand
GCAGGTACAAATTTATTTACATGCATATATCTTTAATCTTTCATGTTATTTTTTTTTACTTCTCGAAGGTGCAATTAAAAAATTCATACGTCAATGTTAGTAATTGCTTGGTTACAATAAGTGATTGTGAAACCTCAGAACTTTAGTCTACTACAGATTTTCTTATCTATATCAACATCTGAATCTTGATAATTTGAGACTTTCACTTTGTTTTATTTATTTATTTATTTATTTTTTTAAATCTTTTTCTCTGATATGTAACGTCCGTTCATATTAAACACGATGTTATTTACAGATAACTGTAATAATGATTATATTAAATCGATCATCCACAAGCCATAATAAACGGTCAACCAGTTATTAGAAATTACAATTTCAATTTAATAACAATTAGAACTTCATCTTTTAAGTTTTCACAAATAATTTTCCTTCTTCGGTCTTTCTAAGATGTTACCCATCCAATTCATTGAAATGCAATGATACTAATTCTAAGCTGTACCTAAAGAAAATATTTCGCTTATCACCTAGAATGCGTAGAATACATACCACGTCAGAATTTACATGTATCAGAAATGACTACCTCTTACATCATCATTGAAAAAGTGAAGTTTTATTTGTTTCACCATGTATATTTAACGTTGATTGCGTGATGTGAATGTTTACGTATACCCGTAGGTACCGCTGTTATATCATCTACTATGCATAGAATATCAACCACTTAAGGATTTTATGAAAAGGCATCTTTAAAAACCAATACTGTTACATTTCTTATGTACCAACTTTATTAGAAATATACGTTTTTGTTTTGTTTGTTTGTTTTTGGAAAGAGAAGAGCAAGAATTTAGCAGGTTTCAGTGATTATAATGGGAGACATGAATAGCCATGTTGGTAAACTTGGGGAGAGGATGAATGAAAATGGACGTAAATTAAATTACTTTTGTGAAGGAAATGAGTTTGAAAATCTTTTTGTCACAATAGGGAATGGTTTGCATACATAGGAGGGTAAGGAATGGAAAGTAGCAATTGACTCTGTGTTAGTCAATCATGAAGCAAGAAGGCATGTCAGAGAAATGTTCGTGGATGAAAATGAATTTGATATTGATCTTGATCATAGAATGTTTGTCTTTTAGTACAAATACGGTGAAACCGAGGTTATATGCAGGAGATGAACAGTGTAAAGGATAAGCGGCTTTTGAAAACAGCAAATTAGGAAAAAAATTGGTAAAGAGCTTAGAAGACATGAATGGAATAGGAATGTGAAAGAACTGAACAAAGAGTCAGGAAAAACGTTGTATGACCAGTTCTATGAAGGGGTTCCCAAACGAATTTTCTATCCGTCCCAAGGATCCCAGAACAAATTCTCACAAGAAAGTAAAAGGTCCCAAAACGAATTCTCTATTTTTTATGACGATCCGTCGTGAGCTAAAGAAATTGCACGTTCGTAATTGCACCTGAATCAGAGAGGCATTTATGCCAGCAACAAATCGTAATAAACTATTTTAGTTCGAAAAGGAACCTTGAAACACGACAGTTGATGCAGGAAACATGTTATGTGTTCCAATAAGTAGAGGTATATTCTCCTTCAAATTATGCAAACTTAAGAGTGTAGCAAAAACCTCACAAAGCTATGGATCCATTACGCATCGTCCTGTTGGTGCATAGACCTATACGTAGTGCGATGATCTGGAGCTGTTTTACTTGGGATAAACGTACGTAGAATTGCAACCGTTACAGCACGATGATGTCCCTCGATTATTTGCATATCTTGGATGCCCACGTTCACCTCTCAGTGGACTTCTATTTTCTTGATGGCCAAGGAACGTTGCAGAACAAAACTAGCATTCAATTAGCTAACATCGTCTGAAAGTAGTTATTGGAGCATGAGGGATCATTTCAGTACATTGAAGGGTCGTTGGAGTCCCCAGATTAAAACCCCATCGAAAAAACATGAGATGAGCTTGGGAGGGATTTGTGTGTCTCATCTCTTCTTCCATTATCATAGAGCGCTTTAGATATACTGTTGCTGCAATTGTGGCAAAATTAAAAAGTCAGAAGATGTAAATGTCATTAAAATCAATGTCTCTTCTAATGAAAACTGTGATTCAAACAAAAGGAGTTTCGATAGCTTATAATTATTAATTTCATATACTGAATGACTTTTTCTTGGCCAGGTAATACGTACAGTGGAACTTCGAGAAACAAGTTTAAATCGTTTTCAGCACAGAGCTTGTATAGCGAATTTCTCGTATCTAGAACAAACAACGAAAAAACATTGAAAAAATGAAATTCACAAGCGCAATAACGCGTGGATCCCTACGCTACGAGAGAACAAGGGACACTGATTCACAAGAGGTGAATCCGGGTCGAGGCTGATCGTGGAAACGCGAGTCAAGTATACCTACAGTCTGGCTCGTGGCTCGTTACGTGAGCCAATGATCGTATTTAGAGCAGAATTTTTCGCTCATACATTCCTCGTATCCTGAATTTCTCGTATACAGACCTGTTCGTATCTCGAGCTTCCACTGTATACAGTTTTTTTTATCAGTTACTTCCGTCGAAAAGTCGAACTCCAGAATAGCTAGATGCATATTTTCATCACGTATCATGTTATAGATTTAAAGGACCCTATACTGTAGAAGAAAAAAATACAATATGTTAAGTAATCCACAACTGGCATTCTGAGAAATGATTTTTGTTCAGCCCTTGTGCGTGTCCTGCATAGTCCTGTACTTCAATATTTTTAAGCAATTGAAATCTTTAGCTCGTTCGGTACACAATATTGCAGAGTATCTTCCTTTTAGGAAGACAGCAGGACTTGCGGAGAGGCTATCATTTGGCCAGTAGCTCTTGGACACTGGTGGTGAGTGGACATAAAGTTGACCGCTGCTTTCGGTGTGGTTGGTAGCTGAGCGGGTTGCTTACTTACCCGCTTCTGTGCCACTGCTTCTGCCCCTACGCAAGCCTGACATCGCCTTTTGATAAGGCTTTGTCAGTTGCAGACACTGCCACTGCATTTCGTTTTACTTTTATCTACGAAATAAATGTGATGACATGATAATGCATGCTCGAGCGGAGCAAAGAAATATTTATTTGCACTGTCTCATTAGACTTGATTGAGTCTTTATTGTGCAATGTTGACAATAATTAAAATTATACCAAATTTTTACGAAAATAATTTAATTATGAAATAAGAACCTGTAGTAGCGTGACGTAAGGCATTGAGTGATGGAAAATCATGAAAGTATTCGGTGTTCATTAAAGTAGACGTGTGATGTGGAGGTGACAAGGAGGAGGAGGAGGCAGGTGGTGGTGATGGGGCACGAACGAGATCAGTGGTGCAGTTCTCGTGCCTTAGACGTGATGTTAGTGATGGTGATGATCACTCAGCTTCATTCTTGTTCTACTGTTTACCTATTAATATCGTGAATGTATCTGAAAGAAATGGTGGGGTTGGTTGTACAACATTGGTCAAAAGATTACGATATTTCTAGTTTTTTGTCGCAATCTTTAGTTTGTCTTGCATTAGTTTTTCTTGTGGCTTCAAGAATTTAATGATGTGTGAAAAGAATTGATCGTTTTTAGTTAGAGTGTACTTAGTTGACTTTTTGGATTACGCTGATGAATTAGTTTTCCGGTTAAATAAATTTCAGCACAGCACAGGCGATAACGAAGGGACGGTGGCTGAATGTAAGGAAAAAGACAGGACAAAGTACATATTTTCTTCAAATTAAACGATAAAAAATAATGAAAAATTCACCCAAACTGTCTCTAATCCCTTGAACAAATTATTCAACTGGTATAGACCTGATATTGACGAGAACGAGTACGGAGTATGTGTGCTCCCAATCAATTAATTTGCATTTGTGTTTTGCATACGTACAACAGAAATGTCCTCTATTTCAGGTGAAATACTGTACCTGGTTTTTGACACGCTTCCGAATATGAAATGTTATTTTCACGATGAACGAGTGCGACGACCGCATTTAAGACACATCACTCAGGCAATGTTACGCGACGGAGACGTCTGAATTCCGGACGCTGCGGCCAGTTGTCATCAATTCTGGCTGCATGTTTTTTCTGAGTTCAGTTTACAGATTCACTGAAAAGTTTTCTTTGCAGATTTGTGTGTTTCATGTGCTAAATAAGGTGAGATTATGATTAAGCGAAACATTGTTTTCTTGAATTGGCCGTAATAATGGTAGTTTCCATCCACAATACTTTCAATTAATATTTTGGAATTTAGAAAAAATGCCAAAATTTGTATAAATTCAATAATACAATCGGACTGGTCGATTCCATTTTCATTTTAACACGAGTTTCCGCGTATACTTGAATCTGCGATAAAAACATAATGCTCTACACATACTAAACCTACGAATATTCACAACAATATATAATGTATCAGTTTTGTTCTTACATGGTCGCTCACTCTCGGACAACCTGCCACGGAACAGGACCACCACAAAGCATCATTGTGATCATTAGCAAGGCCTGCCGCAAGATATACGACAAAAATGACCGAGGACAATTACATTTTCGAAACAAAAGTTATTTCACGAACTTTGGACATGTTGGATAAGTAGGATTTTATATAATAGGAATAAAAAACAGAAGATATTTGCGTATGGAATAAGAAATCAAATTAACATTTTACTAATGATCTAAGTGATAGATTTAACTACGAGGTAACTGTACATTTTTTTATTATAATATATTAATAAAATTCCTTCATACTCCTACGTACACTTATGTTCCGTTTTCATTTGAAAGGCCTCACTTTTTTCATTGTATTTGAAAAAGGGGGCTTTGAAATCATTCATTACCGCTCCGTCAATACCGGAGATACAATTTTGTACAAAATTTCAGATAAGACGCTAATTTATACCTATAATTATCGAAATAATCTCAAAACGACGTAGAGAAATAAACGTTTTGCCACCACATGTGCTTTCTTTCTGTATAGTCATTTAAGAAAACTCTCAATATAATATTTGACAATATTTTAATGTTTCATAGTCCTTGACTTTAACGGTATTTTTTAGAGTTTTTTCTCATAAACGGAAAACTATTTCTTGGCATGATGTTTTCTGTCTTATATATTTTTGTGCGTCTTCATTTCATTGCATTAAAACTATTCTTTCTTTTCAGTTCTTTGGCATCTTCAACTTTTTTTAATTGTAAGTGTGAATGTTCAAAAGCTAATGCGTGCTCGATTCAGTCTGGTGTATGTTGTATATATGGTCTGAGCTGTTCAGTCTGGTGTATGTTGTATATATGGTCTGAGCTGTTCAGTCTGGTGTATGTTGTATATATGATCTAAGCTGTTAAGTCTGGTGTATGTTGTATATATGATCTAAGCTGTTAAGAACGTACCCCAAATTTTCTGCGCGACGTAAAAATTTGCTTATCGAGAATCTCTCAAAAAAGTCACTATCATTAATGAACGTATCAGCTAATTAGATCACCATTAATTAATCGAACTACAGCTAATTAGCTGTAATATAAATGCCTGTGAGAACAACGTCTGCTAGATGTTTCGAAGAAGGCATACCAGCGTAATGCCTCCACAGCTTGAGGGAAACCATGGCTTCTAGAGTCGCAGAATTAAGGAGCCTCATAACGCGCTGTGGATGACAGCTTCACATGTGTCCACGAATAACTTGAATTGCTTCTCTTATCTTCAGACAGCCATAAAGGACTTCTTACTCTGCTTCTTCAACTCGTCCTCAATCATCATGAAGAATTTTAACTGGAGACCCAATTTCTATGCGCTGTAAGTGTATGCATGCCTGATTAACATACAGTATTTTGCTTTGTAACATTTAATTTCATGGTGTGCGTGCCTCTGTGTACATGATCGAAAAGTTTCCATTCATGAACTTTGCCGAACATTTTGATTATTGTTTGGGTTTTTGTGAGTGTGAACGTCAATGGGCTTTCCAGATTTCATGCTGGGTGGACTGCATTTTAGTCAAATTTTCATATAACTATCAGTATCGATGACTTTTCTCTCATCTTACTCTGCCATGCAATCTGCGTGCGTGGTCGGTGAAGCCTCTGACTTCATAGAATTCATTTTTCACCTGAAATTGAAGGAGTTCTGGTACTAAACTTAAAGCCAATATTGATATTACTTACGAGATCGATGCCGGTATGATCAAGTTGGTTCAATTGTTGGTTATCGGTATACGTATACTCGTATTACACTTTGCTACAAATGTTTCTGCCAACGAAATTAATTTGGTAGAAAGAAAAATGTATGTTATATATCGACCCATATGTGTTAGCACTCTCTTTAGATATTAATGCACTTATATTTACTGTCTAGTAATATATGTGCATTAAATTTACATATAGCATCAGAATATATTTTATTTTAATATATTTATAATCCCTATTCATGTTTTGTTTTCATGTACGGTGGTCGTTGCAAAGAACAGTAGCTGACCTCTGTTGCTGCTGGTCATGAGTGCCAGTACAAGGCATGCCAGGATGCCTGCTTGCCTCGTTCATTTCTTTTATTAGATTTCTTCAAATATACAGGAAGACACTTTGTGTAATCCACTATTCCAGCGAATTTATGTGTTTAAAAACTATTAAGTTGTGAGATATTTTACTCGCTAACTTCCTGACATTTGAGATTGCACGTTCAACTTTTGTTGACTAAAAAATACAATGGTTAAATTCGTACTAATCTTTTTGGTTCGTGGGACTTTCTGATGCGTACATAAAGAACATACGCGCTCGTACGCTCTAGCTTTGAGACTCAAATCGCTCTCATTACATCGGGGACTGAACATTATTTTTTGGGCAGTCGTGTAGCAAGGAACGTAATGATTCACTGAATTGTTTGCGGACTTCGTCATCGAAATCAATGAAGAATCCTTTCAAGAATCGTCATGGAATCTACCTGCCTAGAACAAAGGAGACCAAAACTTAGACTGAAATTTCAAAGTCAATTTCTGTGAGAACGAGATAAATTTGCCAGCCATCTAAGCTGAGGGCCAATTTAAATTATGAATATTCAAATAGAACTAGTAGAGCGTGTAAAATTTCTTAACATTTTATCTAATTGCGCATTCTTAAACATTGAATAAACGTAATTAATGTAAGCCTTAATTCGTGTAAACAGTCTCTTGATTGCTTAACTCGAGAAAGGATCGATGTATTGCTCAATCTATCTCTGTAGTGTAATAATGTCGATTTTAGTACAAGCTACGACAATATCCGGGAAACTGGAAGAAGTACAATAATTCGGCATTAAAGTTATACCTGGTTGTATTGTTAGCATGTTACATGCATTTTCTCTGCCACTGTGGGCTTGTTCATTACTAATTCAAAGCACATTTTTCACTGGGCTCATATTTACTCATACCTAACCTAATAGCGTTACTTCTTTCATTTACTGCCCTCAGGAACTAATTACCGAATTTTCTTTATTGACTGTTGTAACGAATGCTGGTCAGTTATTTCCTCCCAAGTGCTTCTGAGCGAGTTTAATTTTGAAGGAACTTTCAAACACCTCTAAAATTATCTACGTATGCCACGTCAAATATGGAAACACCGGTCGCGCGTTGTCTCCTTGACACGCAGTAATACGTAACACATAATCTGTATTCAGTAAACTCACTCACTAGTAGCTAATGCACTGGATTAATTAGCTTAATACTATGACTCATTGTGTTAATAAGTTTGGGATGATCGAGCCATGACACTTAGGAACTACGCAGGACGTGGCTGAACTTCGTTATGTCTTCATGTTCGATTTTCTTTGTGATGATCGAGTGATGTGTTCGGAAGGCCATTTTATGTTGGAGCATCACTTCAATGAAGGCTACTGCGGAAGAAACATGAATATCTCATTTTACTCTCTCGAGGTATGTCACCGTTGATCTCACTCCTCAAATCATGGGTGAGTCACAAGTAATCCCTTTATTATTTGACAACAAATTGTCCCAATTTTTTGCACCTATCACTGCAAATCTTTTGCAAGTTCAAAATAAGGCTTAAAGTTTAAATCCATGGCAGGACAGAAATAACAAACTCACGGGTAATAATGTGCTCTTAATGAAGCCTGCCTTGGTCAGAATGTTGAGCCACATGAATGAATATGTAGTAGGATAATTTGATGTGCCTCATATTATAAAGAACTCAGGTGCTTTTCTCTATCATGAGCTTGATGAAACTCAAAGCAGATGACTCGAGGAAATAGATCTCAAAAATTTATCATCTACGCAGAAAATGATTTTAATTGTATCGTCTCACTCTATTCTCCGGTGTTAGTATGTAGTTTCATAGGAATGCATTTACAATTGGATCGTCATTACTTTATTTTTTACCAACTTCGAAATAAAGTGAAATTGTTCTGTTTTATTTCTCTCTTAAATTAAACACACGATATATAACGTCCCAATGCTGTAAGATAATGCCGATGATAGTGCATTTCTGAAAGCAAAATAATTTACGACGGTGCATACATCTTTCAACTAGCAGATTCAAGGTTGATAAGCATCATGTGTGCTAGTAGTACTTGTAGTAGGTTACTCTTCCATGCAGTAGAAATTATTCTAGTGTATAACAACTTGTGATTACGTTGAAATTTATCTATTTTCTGATAGAAAAAAATATAAATGAGACATTTAACTTGACCAGGAATTTTTCAAATTTCTACGCTGTGTCTGGCGCTCAATTAGAACGACATGTATTTTAATGCCTGACTTAATTGTCTAAAATAATTCTTTTATACAGTATAAAGTTACGTACAAATAATAACATAATTGCTGAACCAATAGAGGGGGTTAGATGGAATAAACTAGAAGTACTATACTTTGCTCGTCCATGTTATTTACATTTTTAACGCTTGCAGTAATTCGACTTTTTCTTCCAAAATTTGGTCGCATAAAAGTTATTAGCTACACTAGTTTTCATTTTAAAGAAAAATTACTGTCTGCCAAAAAGTACATGAAATTTAATAGAAATCTCACGTCGTTGTTCCTGATTACATGAATACATAGCGATGTCTTAGGGAACCTCATCTGTGAACTCAGGCACCAAGCCTAGGCTACACACCTATTATATGCATACATGCCCTGGGCCTGGGCTACATACCTATTATATACATACATGCCCTGGACCTGGGCTACATGCCTATTATATACATACATGCCCTGGACCTGGGTTACATGCCTATTATATACATACATGCCCTGGACCTGGGCTACATGCCTATTATATACATACATGCCCTGGGCCTGGGCTACATGCCTATTCTTTGGTATGAGAACAGGGCAATACATGTCAGAAAGTTATGCAGGTTTGGATTTAGTCGCTACTGGATTGTCCTACTTTCAATTTTTCCTGAGCTTGCGCCCTAGGTTTTTGTTTGTAGTTATGAGAATTTTTGTTGCGGTCATTAGCCAGTATTGGAAGCGCGTCATTTTTTGAGTGAATTTCTCAAGACTGACAGAGTGAAAACATGACGCTATAGCTGGTATTCTTTCTGTTTTCAGATTTATAATCACATGGTTTTATTTTACGTCAGGCCTAAGTAGTCTTTCTTACTTGATTACCAGTCGTATAAAAGTGGATGAAAAGGATCACCTTTATACATGGGATCACCTTCCATGTGCTAAGATCTGTGGACAAAACAGTTTACAACGAATGAATGTTAAACGAACGTATGAAGAAATTACTTCATCGAAAAGTTTTCTTTATCTTATTTCTACAATTTTTTTAGGTTCAAGGATTACGAAAATAAATTTATTGATTTAAAATGTAACCATGTATTCGTGTTGGTAGAGATGTAGCGAAACGTTTCTTCGTCTCCTTCATTTTGATTATTTAATCCAGCCAACGGTATTTCTCACTACTGTCGTGTTCACACGGCGGTTTGTAGCAATACTTAGATGCACCGTCAGTATCAAAATAGTTAATGCAAAAATAAGTTGCGTATGAACTGTTGGATATGGATGTAACTTCGGGGGTACATGTGCAAGAACTGAGATGAGTATTTTTCAATCATAATGTATATGCTTTAAATGCGATGTTTTTGTGTGAACTCTACTGCATATGATGATATGAGTGAGCTGTGACGTATGTGCGTGAATCATATGTGTACATACTTTTTGCTTTATGTGCAGAAGTACGATTTACATTCACTAGCAACTGGAGAGTTCGATGGTAACGCAGCATCGACATGTTTTATTTAATTGAATTGATCCCTGTTGATTTTCGAACGCTTGTCTGCAATCTACAAGAAGAAACATTGCTCAATTGCGACCTAGGCTTTGCCAAAATGTGGGATGGAAGAAGGAAAAGATGCATGTTACAGTACAGTGAACTCTACTGTGCTGAATATCGTGTCAGGGTTAGAGTTTTCTGACACCTCGCTACAGGAGGCAACCGCTACCGTCCGTCCTTCCGTGTTCGGCATCTAAAGCTATCCTGTGTTCTTCTTAAAGCACACGTAGTTGTGCTTGTTAACTCTTCATTAAGCGTAAAGAAATACTACGACGTTCATTTAGAAGGGTAGCTCTCAAGTCAATGAACAAACATCACTCGTCAAGTGCAGCATACTGCCATGTCACAGGGTTTGGGTTATATATGTTTAATAATTACATGCATGAGATGAAAAGAAGAAACGGTGGGAAAGGGAACGTTGTTATCGTTCAGGATATAAAGGTTTTATCTTCATTGCTGAAGTAAGGCAACAGGCAAGCTTGAAATAAAGTATGTTGAAAATAAAACAGAAAAAACGTGTGTTTATAATTAAGACATCATTTCTTATATTCATAATCTAACTCTAAAAAGCACCTTCGCTCACCTGCACACACGCACACACACACATACAGAACTGTGTCAGTAGGTTAAATCAGTGTATTATTTGATTGCACTATTGTCTTTATTTGAGTGAAAGTTATGATTAACTGGGACAACAGACTCTAAAGTCTTTAGGTCTTGCTCATTATTTGTTTTACAGAAGGTAGTAAAATTAGCAGTTTTAAATGAATAGTTGAAATTTTGATGATGATCTCTAATTACTGACTGAGAAAGTGAAGTGAAAGGGCAGCAGAGTTTCACTGGAAATTCCTGAATGTTGACTGAGTCTCATGAACTGCTGGAGTCCAGCACTACAAACCTAATATTGTATACAGTAATCTCATTTATCAAAAAAGACATCTACTCCGCAGATATTCTTTTAATCCTCTCGTTGTATGTATTAAAAAATCTAGTTTTAGAACAATTTTTATAAAACACGGGCATCGACTGAAATAAAAATCTACCGGACGAAATACTTCCATCAACTCAGTTTTGTTCTGGATGCAGGAACATAACTTATTATTTAAAGCGCTTCAACAAAGGAAGTTGTGTTGCTGCACCCTCTAGTAGTCCATGAATGGTAACTTGTACGTGCAAGAGTTTCCTGCGTGCCACTTACGAGTATGGTCGTACGAGCTTCAGGAAATTTTAGTCCAAAAATGTCCTGAGGCTATCGACCACAAATTTGGGATACATATTTTCAGCTAAAATTCTATAAATTATTTGATTTTACAGAGAAAAATTTCGTAGGTAGGTACTAGAAATTTTGCATGTTTGGGGTAGTGAAATAGTAATGCATGATTTAATCCGTCACCTGTACAACTGAAGTAATAAGTTCAAAACCAGGGAATGAGAGCTTCATTCAAGCTGAGGTTATTAATTTAGAATTCATTTTTTTACGAGAACTTTGAAAGCCATCAGGTCATTCTGTTCTAATTTCATAGTAAACTTAATATCTGGGTGATAGTCGCTCATATGGAAAAATGGATCTACTTCAATTCCAGAGAAAAGCAAAATGAATGTGTCGTCCGAGTATTTTCGATAAAATGCTGGTTAAAATACTAATAGACATTAATCCACTATCAACCCAGTCATAGGGGATCCATTAGAGGTACTCTTCAACGTCTTCTGGTAGCTTAGTTGTATATTCATGACTTTGATATAACTGTGTTTGCAGAACACTAATTTAAAATCATTTCACTTAAGGTAAAACGACTTAAAACTAATAATACATTGAGTATTTCTATGTTTTTAATTTAAAAAGTGTCTCACTCGTGTAGGTGTCCATGAGACTGACGAGAATGTCTCTTGAGGATTTGCCTTCCCCGTCGGTGGGGGTCCGCGAGGGCTCTTCGTCAGCGTACCCCCAGTTCATATACCCCTCCTGCCGACCCCCATCATTCTCTCCTTCTGCCAGGGGTGGGAGCTCGCTCTCTGGTGGTCTACAGCAACAGGTAAAATTGTCATTACTAAATCAAGTTTTTACCGCTGTGCTCTGAAGTGGCTATTTTTGAAACAAAAGCTGCTACAAGTGTTAGAAATCAGTCGAAAATATACCACACGGATTACTTTTTTCAGATAATCATCAGAATACAGCTAGGATTTGTGCTGGCATGTATGGTATCTCTCGAGAAAAATATACTGGTGAACTGTTTATTAATTAGACCTACTGCACGATAGCTTTTCAATGTTTGTAGAATAATCTTTGCGAACTCTGACGCAATCATCGAGATAACTGAAATGCTGTTGCTTCAAAATGTTCTTTTTTGGGAGAAATTACGTCTTTTTATTTTAGAACTTTGTTTTTTAACTTATGTTCGAACACTTTTTTGTCCAGGTTTGAAAAAGGATTGGAACTGCACCCTTCCACCCTGTAATTTAAATAAATGAGGGCTTTGACACATGTGAAGATATTTCAATCTGAACTACAGAGGGATGATTTACATGGTTGTGCTCTGAACTGTTACAGTGAAGAGCCTCACGCGCTTCCAGTCCTCGGCAGCATATATTTTGTCTGCTTCTAAAGTATAAGCTTTTAAGTGTTAGTTAAGATCATGTTTCAGCGCTGTAATCCACGGTGTCTTACGGCATTAATTGGCTGTGTTTTTAGGTAGTAATTCACGATGTCTTACGACATTCATTTACGATTTTTTTTGGGCAGTAATTCCGATTGCTCCAGGGCAGTGATTCACATTGCTCCAGGGCAGTGATTCACATTGCTCCAGGGCAGTGATTCACATTGCTCCAGGGCAGTGATTCACGTTGCTCCAGGGCAGTGATTCACATTGTTCCACGGTATTAATTCACAATCGTTTAGTGAAACTTCCTCTGGAACAACTCTTAAAGAAAAAGTAGTTATGTCTTTTTCGTCATATGGTATCGTCAGAAATACGATAATTCCTATTTATTAGGAAAGTAGTTGATGAAATAATTTTATTTAATTAGTATGCAGGCGACCAACGCCTACTGTTCACACAGTTCGATGGCTTTTGTTTTCGTGTCTCATATTTTTGTGGATGATTTTTTTCTAGGCACCTCCTAGAGCTGGACTACTAGGGTCATCGTGCATTTTCTAACTCGTTTTCTTTTACTAGAAATTATTTTTTGTTTTCACCCACGTTTCATCTACACAATGTAGAGACCACCAGGTCCAAGATGATGATTTTGAACGACAAGTAATGTAATTTTATCTCCTATGGTACAGACTGACTCGCCCCCTTCTGCTTTCCGTCCCGTTCTATCCCGCCGGGACCACCATAGCCAGTCCAGTGGGAGTCCTGAGCGTGATGGAGACCGGCACCACTCCCTCACCACCCTCTCTGTGCTGCCGGGGGGCCCTGCCCCCTCTATGGTGGATCCAAGTTCAAACGGCCTGGCCAACCCCCTCTTGTCTAACATGTTTGAACAGCGGCTTGGGAGGGGTGTAGTCGGACGGGCACCACGGTCCAAGAAACAGTTCATCTGTCGGTTTTGCTCCCGCCATTTCACCAAGAGTTACAACCTTCTCATCCACGAGCGCACCCACACAGACGAGCGACCGTTCCCGTGTGACGTATGTGGCAAGGCCTTCCGTCGACAGGACCATCTCCGTGATCACAAGTGAGGCTTCTATTGTGAACTGCAGTATTTTTTATCCCCCAAAGCTCCAGGTCATCAATGAACTAACGCTGTTCTTATAGTGCGTTTGCGGGAGGAAAATATTTCTTGTTCGTTAGAGATTGTGTAAGCAAGCGTTTACTAAATACAGCCAAAAATTCACATTAAAAAAGTTTCTTTCTATGTTTATGGCGCTCGATATGGGCCTTTAAAAATGGGAGACCATTCATTTCTCTTTCTGTTGGTTTGCCAAATCCTCATGTACATTTTTGCTGTCATAATTTATTTTATACTTAGAAATCAGTTTTATCATGTTCGTTTAAATTTTGATTTAAAACTAGTGTTTTTTAGTTCGACGAATTAATGAAGAAAACAAAAAATATTCTCCTTATCTAATCTCTCAATTGTTAAGTATTCCCTAGCACCCACGCTCTCACCTTAAGCCCTGGCTATGGCTCGTGAAACAACATCAACGGTATTGCACAGTATTACTTACATTACTTCTATTACTAAGTATTACACTGGATAATTCAATGAGGGGGGACATGTGTTACATGTATGAGAACACATTTTTGGTTGCTTCTCTTGTATTATAACGTTTGAAAGTCGTTTATACCACAATGACCTCGAAGAATATTCTTGAAAATGTCGGACAAGTTGCGCATATACAGATCGTCTAATTGCTAAAGCTCTGATGTTGTGTTCGCAATTGAAGGCGAACATATTGTGTTGGAGGAATTGAAGAGTATTTTACATTCTTGCTACTTCTTTTTCTTTCTTTTCTCTTTGCTCTAGACTCCGATCTCCCTTCGACCTCATGTAAGAGTCTGACTTTACTACTCAGATTAGATTAGTTTAGTGCTACGCATTTTTAGAAATGAAGCTCATAAAGTATCATCAATACATGGGCCTGAGCCCTGGGGCTCCTCTTCATACGAACGATGTAATCGAGTGTTGGGGTTTTAGCTGCGGCTGCTGCTGGTGGTGCTGAGGCATGGCAGAGACGGGTAGCTTTTGTCACCACATGACTCGACATTATTGGATGCCGCTGCTTCCAGTCCTTCTAGTGATACGCGCCTTTGCTGCTCTTGCTGCTACTGCTGTCGAGCTTGATTCCTGAGTCTGGCACGACCAGTCTTTGTGCTACTTTTGCTTGAAACGACTGCCATAGTAGTTACAAATAAATAAATTAAATTTATTCTGATATATCACAGACCGCAGTATAAATGCATTGTGCAATGAATCGGGGTTTCAAATGTTAAAGCTAACATCTTACGGCTAGTGATGACGCTAAAGTAAATTCTTGCGTGGTAGTTATTCTACCCAGAGTCGGTGATATGACAGCGCTAAAAACGACTATTCTCTTTAAACACAGCTTAAAATTACAAATTCCAAAGCACATCTAATTCTGCAACAAAGCGTTAACTTCGGAAGAATACGCATACAACATAATGTTATAGTTTGAGGTCCCAGCAGTAAGGCTAAAACCTTGAATATGAAAATACGAGTCAGAGTCAAACTCCAAGTTGTAATTTCTATAATAGTTAACTGGTCGACCGCTTTGTGTGATATGATGTCGAGCCATGAAATTTAATTATTATAATAGTTACCTGAAAATATTGCGTTTAATAAAATTGGATGTTACACATCATAGAATGACTAAAAATTATGAGAGTGAAAAGTTGAAACACGTCACAAATTATCACGATTTAGATCTTGATGTACAGGGTCGTGCAAAAGTCACTTCACCATTTTGAACATTTATAACACAACTACTACAGCTATTAAAATGCGTTACATAAGAAATGAAAGAAAAAATCTTGAGGTTTCATCTTGTATCAACGATACAGATTTGAAGCATAGTTTGTAATCAAAATTTGCTCAATTATCATGTCCCCAAATGCCGAAATACAGCAAGGACCAACGAGGAAAGAAAGTGGCAAGTTATTTCTCCCGCAATGAATCATTAGTTGCAGTACAGAAAGGCTTCGTATGAACACTTCGTCAACAAAGGTCGTCCTAATATTACTGCAATAATTTCAAGATTTTGGGATTTCGGCTCAACAGCAGACAAAGAACGCTCTGCCAGACTGAGATCGATACGAAATGCATGTGTAATTTAATGTGTTTCATTGTGTGTTGCAGGAGATTTAAATACGTCGGCTTGACAACGTTTAAGTCAACTAGAAATTTCACGAATATCACTGCAACGCATCCTAACAAAAGATTTAAAACAATTTTTGCATAAAATTAAAGTCCCACAATTGTTAAAGTCTGCAGACCATCAGTAAAGAAAGAACTTCACACGTGCATTTCTCTGCCTTACGAATGATGAGTTTTACCTCACACCAAATCATGTCTGATGAGGCTCATTTACATATTAGTGGGCATGTTAATAAACAAAACTACCGACTTTGGTGTGATAAAATCCCTAGGATAATCCAAGAGCAACCACTTCATGCACACCAGGTTACCGTCTGGTGTGGCATGACGAGTGCAGGAATCATTGGTCTATACTTCTTTGAGGATGTTGACGGTGCAACCGTGACAGTGAGAGGAAGCAACTACAGACAAATGATACAGGAATATTTATCGCCACAACTGAAAGATTTGGACGTGCAGAATTCGTGGTTCCAACAAGATGGAGCACCACATACATAGTTCCAACACCACATACAGCAAAAGAAACTATGGCAATACTAGGAGCTGCCTTTCCAGGTCGTTTAATTTCACGTTTTGAAATTACGCCATCACGGTCTCCTAATTTAACCCCTCCAGATTTCTTCCTATGGCGATACCTTAAAGGAAAGGTTTACATCAATACGCCTAACACTCTACATGAGTTAAAAAACATCATCGAATAAATCAATATAATAACCCCAGATATTTTCGAAAAAGTCATGGAAAATGCTGTACATATAAGACGCTTGTGTTAAAATTATATTGCATAAATAATAAAACTAGGATTTTATCTTTCATTTCATATGTAATAAATTTTTATAGATGTATTAGTTGTGTAATAAATGTTCAAAATAGTGAAGTGACTTTTGCGCCACCCTATAGATGATGAGAACTGTAGTAGACTAAAGCTTTAAGGTTTATAACACCAATTCCCCTACACATTATGTTTATAATAGTATCTACACTACGAGCGTTTTCGACTTTATCATCAACAAATACGTTATTTTGAACTACCTAACATTACACTCTGCCATAACATGATTTTATTGAACCACTAGCTGAAGTTAGGGTTACATATTCATCTAAGCTACTTCTCCAACATAGTGGTTTATTTAATCACTGGTACATTTTTAAAACTCGATAACTTTAAACTTAACTTTTTTAAACTTTTGCTTATTTATGCTCTTTGTAATTACCTCATTCTCATTTCAGTACTATCATAACCTTTTGTGCTATACTTGTTTTGTATTAAATCTCTGCAATAACTGGCATCTCCTTTTTTAAAGCATCTCTGAGGACATAATGATTCAATATTTAGTTATGCGTGAAGTTATATAGCTTTTTTGAACAAAAGTTAAGAAAATTAACTTGTAAAATAAACTTAAGGTTTCATTTTAAGATTTTTTCACTTTTATGGTTACTTTTTTGCATAGTCTCATAATTATATCTTTAATCGGATCACCAAGAAAAATTAGTTGTAGCAGCATTCAAAAGCTGAATTTCTAAAGAATATGAGGCAAATTATCAGTAGTGTTTTGCAAAGAGATACATATCTGTAGATGTATTTGGAATGCAACGGTTTTTGAGCATTTTTGTACTAAAATAAATTGTATTTACTTGTTTACATCAGGTACATCCATAGCAAAGAGAAGCCCTTCAAATGTAGTCAGTGTGGCAAAGGGTTTTGCCAGAGTCGCACTCTCGCTGTTCATAAAATTCTGCACATGGAGGAATCGCCTCACAAGTGTCCGACTTGCGGACGTAGCTTCAACCAGCGCAGCAACTTGAAGACCCATCTTCTGACTCACACCGACCACAAGCCGTACAAGTGTGACACGTGTAGTGCTGTTTTCAGGAGAAACTGTGACCTTAGACGACATACGCTTACCCATTCAATAGGAGGTCACTTGCCTTCAGGAAAAAGTGATGAAAACAAGTCAGCACCCGCGTTGCCGAAAGGTAACGCTCCTGGTCCAAAAGATCAAGTGTTCGTGACTAAGAAACAGGACAGAAGTGAGGCAATTGAAGACTATTTTCCAGAGGAGGATGACGACGATGAGGATGAAGAAATAGATCCTGGTCGGCCGGACGATACTTACGTTCTGTACGAGTCGAACCGTATTTCACCAATTGGTGAAGAAACAGATGGTGAAGTAGAAGAAAACGAAACCGAGGAAACCGAACCCTGCGATATCAACAATGCTTCCAGTATAAATCCAAATTCAAATCGAAGCTTCCAACAAAAAGCAAATGTTGAGCATCTTCATACTTCATTGAGTGATTCAAAGACGACTTTGAATTATTCAGTTCACCAATCTTCAAACCATGCTAGTCACTATACTCGTCAATACAGCGAGCTGAAAGTCTCTCGCAACCATGATCTAGCCCATTCAGCTTTATCGTACAAGCAATCTCAATTAACCGAGGCCGAGAGTAACTCAGGTTGTTTGCACAGTAACTATAGATGTTCGGTGATTGAAAGTCCTTCCATCAACCTCAATCGGCCGTCTCAAAAACGAACACACGACCAACTGATGGAGCGGGACCAGCCGATGCACGAGGTCGACCATGGTAGCGACATGAGTGTAGACGGCAGTTTGTGTTCTTTCACTGAAAATACGTGTTACGGAAACTATACTGAGTCTTCTCGAACGTCAGAATTCTATCTCAACGAACCTAAGAACTCCGATGACAATAAATTGATGGTCTCAAGTATCACTAATTTCCCTCGGAATCTTGAGAGAATGCAGCAAGATAAAGTGGAACCTGATTCAACGTTAGATAGCCCCAATTCGAATCCATTATCTCGCTTTACAAAAATATCTTCGTTGGGCATTCCCTTATCAGAGCAGTCGCCAGTCACTTCGAGGGCAAACACTCCTCAACAGTCTCCGGCAGCTGTCATCAACTCGAGCATAGAAGGGTCTTTGATAGTTCCAGAAAATCAACATTTGTCATTTTCACTGCCGTTTGAAGTAACTTCTTCGCGTCATAGACACTCGCCATGTTCTAGAATTGAGAACTTGTCAACTTCTCATTATCAACCTCAGCCAGCTGATATAGACTCCAAACAGAGTGTTCACTCACTTGCTATGGACCCTGGAGCCTCTTGCTCTGCATTTAATTCTGGTATTATCCTGTCATCTTCAGCTGTTACGATGTCAAGCGACCGACCTTCGCTTCTTTCCTATTCTGTGAGCAGTCCCGCTCAGCATACTATTGAAAGCCTATCTTTACGACGACATGACGTCTACGTCGTTCCAAGTGCGACCATGTTAGGTGCTCCTATTAAAAATCACGTTCAACCTTCATCCTCTTCAAGTTCAGTTATTGGACTTGGAGTAGAATATCGTCCCCAAAGTGAGGCGCAATCCGTTCCTCCTGCATATCACCCCAATGGAGATAATTCCGACTCCATAAAGTTTCAAGATCGCTACTCATACCCTGTATACCAGCAAATAAAACCGAATGCACCTGGAAGACCGAAGAAAAAAGGCTTCATGATAGAAGACATCATGAGCAGGTAGAAATTTCGTTCTAAGAGTAATCAAACTATGAAATATTTTTTTATGGAGGTTCTGGTGTGCTGAAAAACGGTGAACATGCAGTATTTTTTTGCGAAAAAAACTACTAAAATCAATAACACTTTTTTAATTTCTCCCACTATATTTTCAAGAACTTGGAGGATATGTGTTCGCAAGTTTGGGGCCAAACTTCATTTAATTCATTAATGTTATCCACCGCCTCATGAAAGACTAAAAACGTTTTTATATTTTCAGTGTGCATTTGAGAGCAAGTTCTGTTTTCAATGAATTCTGTATTATAAACAAAATTTGACAGATCAATGATATAAATATAACTCTGTCTTCACAGGATAAACTTACGAAGTAACTCGGAAATAGGTCATTTTTAGTGTAGTTATTCTCCATTTAAGCTCATGAAACGTAGTATGTTTTTTTATTTTACTAACTTCCTACTCTTCCGTGACCGACCGTTGCTAAGTCGGACCTCTTCCCGTATATTTTCTTTTGTACATGATCCAAATTATGATGTATTTTCATCTTGATTTTCGTGCTATTCATAAAAGTTGGTCTTTTGCTTCATTGTTTTATCAAATTTAGTTATCATCATCCAAGCTTTATGACTTGGATTTTGATCTTCGAAGTTAATTGGTACGAAACTTATATATTTGTGGCCATTTACACTCTCTTAGCTTTGAAATTTTTGATTCATATTCTTAACATAGAGCATCGCTTGAAGTTTTGAAGGTGAGTCTGATCCAACTGATCTCTGCTGTGATGTCTTTATATTTAACTGAATCTGTTACCGTAAGTGAACGTGCGGTGAGTTGTGAGTACAGATTATGTCTCTCAGGCAACGCTAAACGATCAAGTTATCTATGATGGCGTATATAATTTCAAATGAACGCAATGGTAAACGCGACAAATTCTGCGTTCCATTGGAAACAACCAACAAGCCATGAGTAAAATTCTGATGCTTCTGTTTTTTGCCAAACATTTGTGAAGTTTGATCGTTTTTTACGAACAATCATAGTTTCTATGTTCCATCCTCCTTTGTGTATTTTAAGTATTTGAAATAAAAAATTTAATTTAATTGAATTTCCAAAGGCTTTTAAATTTAGCTGCAATAATTTACTATACCGTCGTCTCGAGCACCCAGTTTTAATACAACTATATGTTAAAGTGTATTAAACTTCTATGTTCGCCTAATCAAAATAAGGCTGAATGCAAACACTTTAAATTTTCTGAGACTATGAATACTTTGCTATTGTAGTATGGTTATATGTATATTGGCGTTTCTCGTGATGAGCGTGTGAGTGTTATTCTCTCATTTAAGCCGTTTGGCTCTCATGCACAAGCTCGATTTCCCAGTGCGTACTTCTATGAAGTGACTGCTGAAAAAAATATTAAGAAGCAAAAAATGTTCGTGTTATATTTTTAATGAAGAAGTATAATGCTCATCTTACTCTCAGAGACCCTACACAGAAGGGTTTGGCTTTTTTTTGAGCTGTAAGAATGATTCATCCACTCACTTTATTGATGTATATTGTGCTGATGAAATAGAGTTTTCCCAGCAACGTTGAGTCAATTGAACTTGTACTAGAGAATTATCATACTAGGAGTCAAGTTCGTTGCAGTGCACCGTTAATAGAAATCTTCATATAAAGATCCTTGTTTCTGTCACAGTTGTTCCTGTTCCTTTTGAGTCAATTATCAGTCCAGAACTTGAAAAATCTACTTTTAAAAAGATGGAAAGCAGCTACTATCTTGATGACAGTACCGTCAGGCTGCTTGCCTGAACCACTGGCACCTGCACAAACGAGGTTGTAATTTTTCAACGAGAAGAATTGGATGAAGCGGAAGACAATTTGACTGCTAGTATAGAACAGTGAAAATTGGCCGTGTGCAATTAGTGAATCATTATTTTACAAAGAAACAATGTTTTTTTGAGGTAGATTGTTTAGTGAATATTTTATTGCTTTGGAAGCCACCTCGTGAGCTCTTAGAAATCTTTGTGCAATTTTATATGTAATTATTTTCTCAAAAGTGATGTTTGTAACACTATTGTACATAGCGAATTTTCTTCCGTGTCCACATTAAGTTGGTTTGTATGTTACCTTCAAAATTAAATTTTTGTATGTCAGCCATAATTCTCTTTTCTTCCTTATTAATCATTCTCGAAACAAGGTATACCTAAGATTTGACAAACCCGGGTGCGTAGAACTATCTTACAATGACCACCATAAAACTAAATCACCGACTCTTTTTTCCGGAATGTGGGTCCTTTTTTTATTTAAAATATCTCTTCTGGGTTTTACTTAACCCAGCACACCTTGGGTGCCAACAGCCACCGATCACCCGAGGAACATCTGGCTATGGACGCTGGTCTACGCACGGTTCAGGTGCGATGTTTGCGCAAGGAGCGATCGAATGTCTCAGTCCAGAGCACTGGTCGCTACTTCGCCTTCCTGTGGAGTGATGGAGAATGCCGGTCTGAGAGCCTAGTCATCTTGTGGAAATTACCATGACTCAGGCTTTGGGGCATGTAGTAATGAGAATATATCACACGTTTTCAAAAGGACACATGCATATATATATATATATATATATATATATATATATATATATATATATATATATATATATATATATATATATATATATATATACATATATATATATAATGCTCATCTTACTCTCGCATATATATATATATATATATATATATATATGCATATATATATATATAATATATGTAGTGAGTAATCAATCATCATTTTGACAAAATACTATCGTCCAGGTAAAAATATAATTGGAAACAAAGTTCTTTGAATAAAATATTATGGTATATAATGGAGATGATAAGGATAACCGCATGATTTTTCAGATCCGCATCCGCATCTTTCAAATGTGGATGTCTTACATAATCCATTATTATAGGAAAAAATGTTATATTTCCTTTCATTTCGTAGATCATTGAAAAACAATCAACTAAACTTTTTGTCGTGTTTAATAAATACTTCTTGTAGTGCCTGTATGATGCATAGGTTAAAGTTGATAATAGATATGTGCTTGTGTAAGGGACAGACTGGGCACAACAAAAGTGAACATGTTATGCAGTACTGAAGAACTTTGTCAAACAGATATTTCAAAAGAAACTACCACAATGATTGACAAATATCAAAGAATGAAACGCATACAGATATCAGAAGATGTTCTTTGGTGGCGCACGAAGGCTCAGTTGTATTCTTCTTTTGTTACACTTGCTAGGACATACTTAGCCTGTCCCTCC
>VCRD01000983.1:139490-152311 GCA_006783055.1 Trinorchestia longiramus | reverse complement strand
AAGAGTGTGACACACAGACGAAGGGACGGACGGATGCGGCTCTTATTATAGTATAGATGTAGATATTCTCGCAGAAAGAAAGCGTCAATTAAAACCGATAATCCTTTGAAAATATTGTTTACAAGTAGGGTCCGCTTCAGATGTGATATGAAACGTTAATGTGTACATCATGTCAAAAAGAGAAATTAATCATATCCCAATGGTTAACAGGAGAATATATATGTATATCATTAAAGTCATATGATAGTAGTTATACTACACGGACCGTTAATACAAAATTAGCAAATAAAATGGAAACAATTCTAATGAACTGGAACACGAGGTTCCTCTTCGTTTACCGTAATAAAACTAAATAGCTAATTTTTCAATAGTAACAACTGAGTGTACTTGTAATTATAATTTTTGTACGAAAAACTTGAAACTTTAGAACCATTTTTATGTTATAACCAGGATTAAAATCCAAATTGGCTTGCCAAATTTTTACGCATTTTAAGTTTTTCTGCCATGAAGGGATTGTCAGTTGTGATCGCTTTTAGGTTGCACCTCTCGTAGACAACTGCTAATGGAACGCTCCATTCAGGCATGGACGGTCACTACAGGTCGAACTCAAAACAAGGAATTTCTCATCGAACCTACGACAGGCTAAGCAATCTACTTACTCGTGTACAATGTGTTTGCTTCCATTTTAGTGGAGCGGTGAACGACCGTTGCTTATGCTGCACGGACCCTGGTTCGAGTCCCCACGTAGCAATCGAATTTTCGACCAGGAAAACTGACGGACTGATTGACTGAAGTCTTTCTTCAAGCTTCCAGATCATTGCTACGTACTCCTACTAGGCTTTACCTCAAATCGCAACACAGAAGGACAAAAGCAGTAGCTGGAAGCATGATCATCATTCATAAGGCTTTGACATTAAAAATTGAAAAATTAATGTATATTTTATGTTCATCTGAATGGAATAAAAAATTTCCTTTTTTCCTTTCCTTCAAACAGAGCACATGGGTTTGGGTACGAGACGTAAGTCACAGTGTTTACCTCAAGTACGTCATATTTATGGAAAGGATGGTTTTAATAGTCTCTAAACTTTAATTATTTTGTGACTATGATATACATTGTCAACTTCCTCCTCACATCAATTCAGCTTAGTTATGTATCATTTTCATCACATATTAGACACTAGTATCTGTAGTGCAAAAGGCGAGATGAAACTAGTAGTGACTGTACAATTCAATATAATAAATTCAAATTAACCCTAATTTCAAAGTGCACGTTTTTAGAAGCCATGACTAAAACATAAAAAACATAAGCCTTCTCCATTATTAAGATGACTGAGAAAGAAGGTTGACTAAATTTAGTGAGCTGTCACGCGTGAGAAGTTTGCCATAAACATCTGACCCATCATGTAGCTGTGACCGACTCCCCCTCGCGTGGCTGTGACCCATCATGTAGCTGTGACCGACTCCCCCTCGCGTGGCTGTGACCCATCATGTAGCTGTGACCGACTCCCCCCTCGCCTGGCTGTGACCCATCATGTAGCTGTGACCGACTCCCCTTCGCCTGGCTGTGACCCATCATTTTCCGTCATTGATTCCCAGATTTTGGAAACTTTACTGGCCCCTACTAGGCTTTACAATCACAATGTTCATCCACAGTTGTTTTGTATGATGCCTTCAAAATTAAATACTTTCATGCCATTCATAGTAGATTTGTCTTCCTTATAAAGCCGTGTTACTCAAAGTTTTTTCAATCACCGCCCCCTTAGACACTATTTGATTTTCCACCGCCCTCTAATGATTATATTACTGTATATTATACAGTAATATAGGCCCCCCATTCAAGGCGTACCCTCCTACCGCCCCCTTGCATTTCCTCAACGCCCCCAGGGAGACGGTACTGACCACTTTGAGAAACACTGTTATAACTTGTAATAATTTTCTAAGATTCTGCTTGAAAATAACTTCGAAAATATGTGTTAGAGACGTGTCAAACTCAAGGGCAGAAGTATTTTACAGCGGCCTTTACAAAACTAGAACATCGACTCTAACATTCCGGAATGAAGCACTAGTTTTTCCTTTATGAATCCGTGCTAAACTATCGGTCGGCATTTATTTATTTGACCCAGTACACCTTGTAACAACAGCCACCGAAGATGATTGTTTGGGAGAGGTCTCTAACCAGTTTGGTTTCCATGCCTTCAAGTTTGTAACACCATTCAAAAATTGCTACGTATTCTTCGTGTAAAATCGGTGTACTTCAATGATCAATATAAAATCGTTCATGGCTAAGCATAAATATTTTCCTTCAACAATTATAATATGGCAGTAGGATATCAGTTGTTGTATTTTTACTGAAAATGGTAATAAAATATTTGAAATTTCCTTGAGGAAAAACGAATAGTTCGTACTCACTTGAAATTTGGCCAATAGTACATTCTCCGGCTCTCTGTTTGCCAACTGAACAAGAACTTCACCAATTTTAATTGAGAACACTTTCAATTTACAACAGCAACAATAATTACTGACCCGCATCTTTCTCCCTCCATTACCCGATGGAGACTCAGCGCCCAAGTCTGCAATAGTTCATGGAGCTGCACGCAAACATTAAATTGGTTTCTGTTCGCTTCCTTAAATGGATTAACTTGGAATTTTGTGTCGTCGAACTATGCACCGCCAGACGAGTTCTTACTCCGGCAGCATGGACACTATGTATAGACATACACATTAAGCATCCTTGCGATTTCTATTGAGTAAACTTTGTTCATGCTGGTTTTAAATTTGAGTTTTCAAGTTTGAATAAGCTTTAATCCTTCATTAGTGCATTGCATTTAGTATTTGATTTACTCAATGAAGTAACTCCAGGGAAGCTTTTCGTTCTGGAGACAGGTAGAAGTCGTCGCCTTTATTCATTAGACGACGGAGTGCTCTTCCAACTGCCAGCATCCATCAGGCTTTAGAGGAGTAATGGTCCAGCTAGCTATGATTATCTCCTCAGAATACACGCTTCAGTCTCAATGCTTCGCTCAAGAATGTCGTATAATACCTCATTATCAGTACCACATTCTCTGCCGGTTCACTCGACGTCGATAACTTCAAAGTAAACTCTAGACAGCTCTAATGAAATATTAACGACCCTCAGATCGAGTTGGGTAAAAAACTTTATAATAGTGTCTTGCTATCTTATGGTTGATGTTTCATTAGTCTATAATCAAAGAGAATAATTGCCAAGTACTTAAGCAGCAGGGAATACTTGAGTAGTTAGTGTTTTGGCTTCGGTATTCGCCGTCCTGAGGCAACGCAGCCTCTTCCACGTCCATGGTGCCTGGAACTGCGCCTAACAATTTTCACTCTTTCTCCTACTCCACACTATCACTAACTTTGTTTCTAACTGTTTACCTTTGAAAATGGCAAGAAATTCATCTTAGAAAACGTATGGGAGATTTGACCAGTTGTATGCATTTAAAGAAGGATGGAAGGCAGCTGGCACCTGACCTCCTCATCCAAATCGGCAGTCCGATCTTGGTCCGATGGTGCCCAGTTTATGGGGCTGTCGGAACTACATCGAAAAACAACCACCGAAACAAGGTCGAGAATGGTTCCATTTTCGGATATGATGTTTACAATAGACTTTAAAACAGTGATATATATGAATAGCAACTTCAACAGTAAGAATTTCATTTACATCAGAAAATAAGAAAGTATATTACCATTAATTAATATACCTTTATGTTGAACGACTGACGGTTCTTCCAATTGATTCCGGTAGGAGATAAAATCCGGAGCGCCCTGATACTGAGTTACTTAGAGATGCTAG
This sequence comes from Trinorchestia longiramus, assembly GCA_006783055.1. Taxonomy (NCBI): domain Eukaryota; kingdom Metazoa; phylum Arthropoda; class Malacostraca; order Amphipoda; family Talitridae; genus Trinorchestia; species Trinorchestia longiramus. The sequence goes on along the minus strand of VCRD01000983.1, from coordinate 148,500 downwards.
GCACCGAGCGGCCCTACCACTCTGCCCCTAAGGACGGATATTGCAAGCCAATGAGCGTTGCTGGGAAGAATTAAAGAGCAGTGGAGTGAGTGAAGTCCCAACCCAAAGGCCAGAATTGTTTGAGCCTCGCGGGGTATTTACAATGAGAATCAAATGAACAAGTGGAGCCGCTCTTCGGAGGAGCCAGTGGTCGGTCGCTGGAGAAATATTTTCTCGGATTAAAGCTCATTAGAACGAGGGCGAGTGTTGTCGGCACGACACCCTGGTCCTCTACACATGTCAAGAAACATCACCTGCTGGATTTCGTGGTGGGAATCTTTCGGTAAACTTCATTATTTGATGCTTCAAACAGTTTACTGTTTCACAATTACGCAAAATTGATCATCAACGATTTTGGAGCGTTAAAATTGATAATCATATTTATTTACCTTTAAAAGTTGTAGCAGTACAAAATGGGCATTAAAGCGCTTTTACTGCATAGAGCCCTTAAAGCAAAAACTAGCGTTCGAAGAAATCGTTTTTGTTTATGTTAATTATCAGTCAAAGGATATTACGGCAACAATGAAATAGAAGGCGGCAATGTGTTATCTTAAATAAAAATACACAGCCAATCGCAGACACCAATAGAATAAATAATACTCAAAAATGTCTTGAAAACGTTCATTAAACCTTCGGTACAACAACTGATCGTACACGTATGCATTCTATGATTCACGATGAGTTGCTTGGGTTATGTGACTTTGTAATACTATAGCTTAATTTATCCTTTAATACTGCACATTATATTGATCAACTTCCCTGTGTAATCAGTAGAGTTGTATAATTAACTTTCAGTTGTAATGCGCTTCATGATTTAATCTACGAACATTGTTTAGCATGCTCAGTTACGAAACTTATTTTGATATGCTGATGGAATTGAAATTTAGAGCAAATATTTGGTACATAATTAATCCTAAAAGCACAACTCCTGAATTGGAGCTTTTGGAGCTCATGACGTGCCTCTTAGTAGACTGTATCTTTTCAGTAATTACTTTTGGTTGCACAGTATATTTGCTAATTGAAATAACATTGTAACATTTTTAAAAATAACCATTTGTTATCAAGAGAGACATTTATTTTTTGTAATCGAACAATAACTCGTGTTTCTTAATCAAGGCATTTCTGTATCATTTATAAGTGTAATTAAAAAACAGAATTAGAGAGAAAATATAGGTGAGTAATTCCGTTAGATGAAAAATAGATCAGCCTTTCGTAGGTAAAGTACGCAGTCTTCAGTGGTGACGTTAGTGCTGGGTTGATATACACCTCGTCAACATGAGAGGGGCGTGGCATCATCAATGTATTGAAGCCTGATGTTGTGCACTACTAGCTTCAGTTCAAAGTTCAAAAGGCCAAGTAAATCAGCAAGAGTGTCATTGTAGATACCTTTGAAATGTCTGAAGGATATTGCCTCTTTTTATTTATGAGGGTAAAAGGAAATTTGAATAAAAATAATAATTTACTCGTCACAATTATAAAAATTATAATTTTCATTTGAATTATAAGGTATTAATAAAATAATAATAATAATAATAATTGATGTGATAAAAAATTAATAACAATAGTGATAATAAAATCTATATGAAATATTACTCGTTCTAATTTAGGTTGGAGTCTTCATTAATGTTTAATGATCTGAGTTAGAAATGGTGGAAGAGGGTTAAGTGAGAGTGAGATCTGAGTTAGAAATGGTGGAAGAGGGTTAGGTGAGAGCTCACGACTCACACAGTAAGTGACGTGAAACAGTTAGCTCGTACACCGATATTTTGTAGCCCACACAAATCTGAGGGTACATCAAATGCAGTACGTACACGTGTAATGAAGGTTCAGCGCACGTATGACTTCATAACCCAACAGTGTAAGAAAAGCCATGAAGGTTGTGATGAAGACTGGTATCGCGAGTGAACATCTGTATCTTATTAATTGTCGATAAACCGGAATAGAAAAATTATGAATAAAGCTGTGCATCGTGAGTCTATGAACTTCAAAAATTAATATGCAGGCCTAATTTATCATGAATATATGCGGTACAAGAGATTAATTTCTACTCAAATATCAATGAATTAATTGAAATTTCATATCAATGTGAAAATCGGATCAATGCATACATTTGCTTTTATATGTGCAAAGTAAAAGGAACAAAAACTTTTCATAAGAGTGTACGAATTCAAATTAGATTACCTACTTTTCGTGATTGAGGCTAACTTAGTTTTATGGCTTGCTTTTGTTGTCCCCACGAGTATTCCGCTCTCATGACAGTAAATGCGTGTGGTCGTTGGATGGAATGTTTTGCGAAGACATCTGTGCAATTAATAGCATACTAAACCATGTGTGACTGATGTAAACATACAAGATCAAAGGAAATGAGAATGAAACGCTATCTTATATGTATTTTACACTATACTCTACATCAATGATAATAGATCTCCTTAAATAACTTTAACTTTTGATGAGATATAAAGGGTGTTCATAAAGTCCCTTTACCATTTAACAAGCTTATTACAGATACAAATGAAAGGATGTGCATATGTGAATTATTACAGAATGAGAATTAGGTATTGAATTTTTTACACTTTTAATACAATTCTATACAGGCATTAATAGTCGCACGAAGCACAAACCGGCACTCGATTCGTTATCATGGTTGCGATTACATAACCTCATCAGTGGTGTCAATAGTTACAGTAATCTTTTGATTTAGCTCAGCAATGCCCTGTATCTCTGTTCGATACACGATATCTTCAACAGTGGAAGGAGTGACATCTGGCAAACAAAGTACCTTAAAAATTGGCTCATCTCTTCCAATCCACCGGTCTGAAAATGTTTGATTGAGGAACTCACAATCATGCAGTCCTCAATCTGGAAGTACACCATCTTGTAGGAAAATGATGGTTGGTTGAAGGTCATCTAGTTTTGGTGTCACATATCCGGTCAAAAAGTCGAGGTCGACGTTTGCAGTGATTCATATCTCGTTGGAGAAAAATATTTGATTGCACATGATCCCACATAACGTATTCATTTTTGGACTACCTTGCTGAACTTCCCCAGTCACGGGAGGAGGGTTATGATCCCCAAATTATCACATTATATTTGTTCAGTTTCACTGAGACAAAAAATGTTGACTCATCACTAAAACAAATAAACTCATCACATCACTAAAACAATTCGCTCCAGCGTGTTGAGTGCAAACTCTTTTCATCGTGGTTTATCATTTGTCTCGAATGCTTGTACGACTTGCATTTTGTAAGTGCGCAATAACAACTTCTTATGTATGATCTTGAACTCTATAGAGCGTGGAAGCTCTAACTATCCGACAGCAGTACGGATGGATTTTGTAGGAGAACGAGCAAAAGAAAGTTTGTTTTACATTATCGATGTTTTCCTCAATTGTTCTTGGTGGCCCACTCCTTCCGTCATTCTTGGTGGCCCACTCCTTCCGTTGTTCTTGGTAGCCCACTCCTCCCGTTGTTCTTGGTGGCCCACTCCTCCCGTTGTTCTTGGTGGCCCACTCGTTCCATTGTTCTTGGTGGCCCACTCGTCCCGTTGTTCTTGGTGGCCCACTCCTTCCGTTTTCAACACTGTCCGTTTCCATTACTTTATTGTGCCATACACCAATTAACGGACGTAATGATAAATCTCTACCATATTTAGTGCTAAGGTTTTGCTGAGTCTACATATCTGATTTTGATGCAATAAATCATGATACGCATTGTGCCTTCTAATGAGGAAATTTTTTAGAAGTTCATTTGATATTGCCTTTGCGTTTTCCATTAATAGTATGCCTAAAACACACAAATGCAATGTGATTGAAAATATTAATAACCACTAAGTACAATAAAGCTAGTCTAACGAAAGTATCTCATCTGTTGCTTTTGAAACAAATTTGTGAAATTGTAAAAAGACTTTATGATCACCCTGTATTACTCTACCTGTTATTACGAACGCTTTGATAAAAATCAAATACCTGTGATGATAAAATATGTCGACAAGTATGTTAGCCAGTGACCCATAGCGCAAGTGTTGATAAATCATGCAATAATTGGCAATAATTCATTTGATATTCATGATGGCATATATCATTGTAAGTATTATGAGTGTATGGAGGGTAGTAGCGGCAGCAGCGAGGATCGCATGTTCTGGCACCATAAACACAAGACATGACCAGACTTATCGACCAGTTCCTGTTATGTAAATTGCTTCGTAACACCTGCAAATAACACGCTCTTATTCCTTAATTCGCATCTTCTTTAATTCATCTTCTGTCCAAGTACAACGTTCGAATGGTTTAGAAAATTGCATACCAAGGATTTAAAGCACAGTGAATCCAAAATCTGAAAAAATGAAATGACCTCACACCTATCACCCTGCACTTCCATTTGGAAACTTTATACTATTTAGGCTCAATCTTGCCCGCTTCGTTGAGTTGGTCTTCTTGCCTTTCTTTTTTTTAAATGCGAATTTTTTTAGTTCATAAAGTGCTCGAAAATACCCCATTTGTTTTGCAGGATGGAGACCATAAAAGCTGCTCGGGCAATTTGTTGTGTTTGTTCAGTCTTAGGAAGTTTCTGAATCATCATCAAAGTTAACCATACTGTAATATGTCGTTGTATCAACTTGCTTAACGAAATTATGTTGAATACGACTTACGGTAAAAGTCGTCGTAAATTGGTTGAGTGAGTGTATACCATTATGTCCCAGAATTGATGTACAACGCTGATCTTTTGCAACACTCTGTGTGGTATTGCTATTTTTATTAGTGTTCTGACCGTAGATGTTCCCTCGGTTAACAGCGTCTATGAAAATTTTCCTTAAAATAGTATTTGAAATAATTTTTATGCCCGAATAACAATTCTCCTTTACAGATAACACATATTTAAAGCTCTTGAGTGATCGTCAATGGAGCAACAACAACAGAAGTAAAATATAGACACAGGAACTCAAGGTAACTACTTATCGTATTTAATTATGCGTCGATGACTAGTTCTATGAAGTCGTTTTAAGTTCTTTAGTGTTCAAAAAAACATTTTAAGCATCAACATTCGAACTCACTCGTCTTGCTGCCTGCTTCCATTCCAAATCCAGCCTAACCACGTCTTATCGCAGATAATTACCGTAGATTGTGGCCAATTCTACGGAAATTGCGTTCATTTACGTAAATTCGAGGTTGAAGTCGTGCAGGATACGGTCCGACTGAGCCTCCATAACCGCAAAAAAATGTACTTTTTTGATAATGCTTTAACCCCTTCAGTCAGTTCAGTCGTAAAAATAGGATGATTTTCATTGAAAAACTTTATTCATCTTCATAAAGAAACCAAATGGACTAACATAGAGCAAAAAATTGTCAAAAATTTGAATAATTCGGCCAAAATTGCATGTCCAATATGTTGGACATTATGACTCGAAGTGAAATAATTTTTGAAACTACAAAAGTGTTCGATACATCAGACTAGGGTAGTAAAAAGGTTAATATGGTGACTACTGAAGCTCGAAATTTTAAATGTTTCATCGCAAAAAAACACTAAAAATTTTATTTTATACCTTTTCTAATGTTCGAAATGACAACTATCGAACGCAATACACTTATCAATACGATTACCCAAGTTTTTAAATCCATTTTTCAAAATATTGACAGATGGATGCAATGATGTTTAAAACCATGTATTTCAATTTAGCAATATTTGATGGCTCGAAATAATTTTCCTTTAACAAAGCTCCAGAGACAGTAGTTTAAATGATACGTATCAGGTGACCTAGCTATGTAGCCAACGAAAATCTGACCTATGAAGTATTAGTCACTGACATCGGGTCCATGGTGTCACATGCGGTGTTCTTTTTAAGGTTAGTTGTGCCATGTCCTTGGGGATAGAACACAGTATCTAAAATGTAACTCTTACATAGTTTTTGACATTCATCATGATCAAATTCTAGGACACCAAATAAATTTTTAATTTGCTCTTTGCAATGAAACAGCAAATTACGGCCTGATAAATAAAGGGTCCGTTTTTTCGGTCACTCAGTGTATAGGCTGAGCGGGTTCTGTTAGACTCACATTGACTCTTCGAGGAGTAACTTAGTGCTTGTTTTGTTGTAGTTTCATAGCATCTCTCATTGAAAATGTTCACGACACATCTAACAGGAATGTAACATGGCCGAGCAAAATATTTTTCAATTAACTATCCTGCACGTTTAAAACAAGTTATTTGACAATATAAAAGTTTGATCAAATTATCTAAAGCGAATGAATGCATCACCAAAATTGATATCGCAAGAGCTACGTACAGAGTACTACACCCATCATTTTCACCCACGTAATGGACTTTGATCGCATTTGGGGCGTGATCGGAAAATTTTGTCGTTTTGGAAGAAGGATTGTGTTGAGCTGAGGCGTGTGGGGCTCAGCTCTAAACAGGATGGGTTATTGAACCTTAGAGAGATCACTCCTCAATTGGGAGTCATTTGTTATTGCCGTGAAAGTTATCTACTGCAACGCATTCTTAATAAAGTAACACATTGCATTATATCGTCGAGGTTTCTCAAAAAGCTAAACAAGGTCCAACTACTATCCGAAAGAACCCTACTATGATTCACTACGTTGAAATGTGAAGAAATTGGGAAGGAAGACTTAAGACAGGCAAGAAAGAGAGCACCCATACAGATGATCGGTGTTGAGGGTGGAGGGAGCGAGGTGAGATGTGGTAATAGACGGATCTGATGTACAGGCACGCCCAGCACAGCCAGCCTGTGTGTGCTACTGCCGCTGCACAGCTGTCCTTTGCCCTGTATTGCTCATGTATGTATAACCATCCTGTGCAACTGTGTGACTGTTTTACTGATGCATCGATGCTCTAAATAAATGTGAGGTTGTATCATCGTAGCATCGGTATCCTGAAGCTGAATGTCATCTATACATCAAGCGTGTAGCTGTATCTTTCCGTATTACTGACCGGATGCCTCACAGACGGTATCAATACCTAACTGTATACCTGACACAAGGTCTGACGTGTATTCTAGCTCTATCACTGATACATCGACGCTGCATGAATGAAGTGTTTGTACAAGGCTGATAACGAGAATTGTTTGATGTGGAGCGAGTGTTCGCTGTAGAAAGAAATATCTACAAGTGATTAGTTGAAGAGAATGTGCGACAAGTATGCGTGAGTGCATCATCATGCTTTCATAGTACGTCTGAATGAATAACAGTTTTGGTAAAGGAAATGTATTATCGAGTCTGTTAAATTGAAGAAATTCTTAAAGTACTAGATAGTTCTCGTCAAAATTCCACTATTTAGATATGACTAATTTGAAATTATTTTAAATGTAAATGCATTAAAGATTTAAGACGAATTATCGTGTTTTAAATTTTTACTTTTCATTGATATATACAGAACTTCTATTCTGTATTTTATCTATCGATAACATGAACCAGATAGTACCCGTTAAATTGCTTGATTTGAGAGTGACAAAACACGATCTATAAAATAAATACATTTTTCAGTTTTACCAGTGGTACTACCAGAATTTGAATATTTTTCATGAATATGTACAGAACTTCTATTCTGTATCTTATCTACGGAAAACATGGCCTTGTAAGAAAAGAAAACTAATAGCAGAAAAAATTGAGTATTTTATAGTGATCGGGCGCCTTTGGTATCCACAATACAATGCTTATACTACATGCCTACACCTTCTGATAACAGTTCAATAATTTTTCTTCAGTAAAAAGATAGGAAGTAATGGGACGGACACACACAGATACAGAGAGAGAGAGGAAGAGAGAGGAAGAGATGAAGATACATTGTCTATTATATGTAAAGTTTATAATGAAGTAAAGCTGTGAATTAAAACTAAATTTCGCAAATTTTGATTGCATATGTTTTTAATTTGGATACCTGCTTTTGTATGAGACGACCATTAGAACACTAAGAAGGGCATTGTCTAAAAAAGCAAACTTTATTACCATGTAGTACACATTACGTATTCATTAGATTTTTAATTCTTAATGAAATCATTTTAAGACATATGATGATGCTCCTAGCCACTATTATCGTCCTTTATGTTGCATCTTGAAGTAAAGACTCATAGGAGTGCTTCTATAGGCTTGATGAAGATCTTTTCTTATGTTACGAGGTAAAAGATGAAGCATCAGTGGAAATAAATCTTGATTCCTTCACTCGTCAGAGCTCGAAGGTGCAAGCAATTATTTGATTTGCTTTACTAAATAAAATGTTTTATATACTCTACGTATCAAACTTTCAGACGGGGAAGAGAGAGGAAAATTTCTTTATCTCAAATTACCAACGCAATTGAAAAAGCACCATTAAGCGTAAACTTCAATACTTATTGTTACAGTTCAGGAAAATTGAAGCCTCAATAAAGAGATATTGGATACTGAAGAATGCTTATCAGTATTCTAGCCACTTAAGTAACCCCGAAGTGACCAGGCAGTTCAGAAGGAAAACCTCAACAGAATTTATTCTGAGCTTTCATCATCAATCCCGTAATTGAGGACAACAGTTTCAGAGACATGGCCTGCAGTGAAGAATGCGTCACGCACAGCCTGTGTTTGTGCAATGGGCTCACCACAGTACAGTGGAGCTCACCACAGTACAGTGGAGCTCACCACAGTACAGTGGAGAGCTCACCACAGTACAGTGGAGCTCACCACAGTACAGTGGAGCTCACCACAGTACAGTGGAGCTCACCACAGTACAGTGGAGCTCACCACAGTACAGTGGAGAGCTCACTGTGTGGAGCTACCGTCGTTTTGTTCCGAGGTATGCGCAGGATAATCAGCGTCAGACTGAGCTTATGACAGCAATTTTACGCATGCTCTCCACCATACCAATATCAGCGATCGTCTTGATGATGGTGCTAGTCTTGATGGTGGGGCTGGTCTTGATGGTGGGGCTGGTCTTGATGATGGTGCTAGTCTTGATGATGGTGCTAGTCTTGATGGTGGGGCTGGTCTTGA
>VCRD01000983.1:99533-130222 GCA_006783055.1 Trinorchestia longiramus | reverse complement strand
GAATTTGCAATATTCACCGATACGTATCACATACAATTAGAGAAGAATTTCGAAAAGGTTCATTAATGAAAACCATTTTTGGGGCATTCAAATCTTTCTCAAGAAGAATGCTTGTGTACGGTGCATGAATAACGTAATTATATGCACGTTTACTCAAGAAAAAATTCGTACGTAAATAATTCTTTTCGTTTATCAATAGATCACAATTTTGCCTTTAACGACAAGCCACTACCAACCACACCATCCAATAACACACATCACACATAGAGAGAAACACATAAGAACTTTTTTGATATAATATTGCATGAGAATAAAAACTTTTATTCATTGCTTATACCATCCATCTAATAAGAACGTTCAGTGAACTGAACCAGACGAGGGTAAATCTAAGAAAAATTGGTGCATCATCTAACAGGCTGTCGAGGTAACGTATTCAAGGGAATAATGCAACAGAGCCTGTACAATACGAGCTCAATCCAAGTTACTCGAATGGTTTCATGAAATCCATTTCAAAACTTCGGTGAAGAAGGTCTATGAAGCTTAAATAAATGTTATAAATAAAAAATTGGCACCTCGTGCGTTTATTGATGAGTTGCATGAGACGTGTCTCGTGTGTCATTATGTTGCACATAGCGCAGCCAATCGGCGCGACCCAATAATATGTCTTTAAATTCTTTGAATTCTCAGTAGTAGTAGCAGCATTGGTGCTCAATGTCATCCAACCCCTACAATAATAATTTGATTTGGTCGAGTGGTCTGAGTTACACTGCTTGCTGACACAACAAAAAATGAACTAACTGCATCCTCTTCAATTGTCGTCCTAGTGTTCGATCGTCTGCCAAGTGTCGTGTCATGTTTAGGTTGAATGTTTCTCCAACAGTCGGAAAACAATCTTCGGGAAATTGTGAAACCGAGACACTTCCTTTTCTGACCACTGCTGTCAAGTAACTATATCATTTAAGAGGAATTTACTAGTGTACAGTGACCCTTGTAAGCTCAGCGATAAGACTTTATGCAGTGTAGAATCCTTAACAAATCACTATATAAACTAATGAAAAAGTGGTTCAACGAAGTTTAGATTTATATTTTAAGTATGCAATGTGACGAGTGCTGTGTGTTTTTTAAATAATTTGTTAAGGCACTCTCATGCTGCATGAGACAAAACTAATTTAGAACAAAGGTTCAAAAGAATGATATTAGTTTCAATAAATATGTCTAAAATTAGAAAATGCGGACCAGCATCTGATGTACCAATTAATTTGCCATATGATTTTACGGCGTTTGTTTGAAAACATCTCTGAAGAGTAAACTTAATTTTGGCAAAACATACCTTGAAGCTGTAATAAACTCTCGAGGGTCTCCATGACATGAAAAATAAAAACATTTACTCCACATTTATCGGAGTTCCATCTGCCCTGAGCAGCTGCTTTGTTCCGGTCGTGCATCAAGTAGCTCGAGGAAGAGGAAACATCCTGCAAGAGTTACTAGGAAAACTGTACAAAAATTCACTTTGTTTCTAGTAACTAGTCAATAAAACCGGTTTGAAATTAGATATTTGTTGATATGTTACTCATTTTTCGAGCACAATTTTCAAAAATTCATAAAGTTTTGGATAAATTCAGTATTACGGGACGATGTATGTCTGCTACTCCACTCGTAAGGATTAAAAAACCCAGACGTAAAAATTGACTGCCGGCAAAAAAGAGATAGTTTGCTGTACGCGACGAACAACGAAGGGTGCAGTTGCTACTGAAAAAATCAAACGAGGCCTCCGGTAAAAAGCACACAATTGGCTCACTTATACAGGGGGTTTAACCCTTTAACAAATGTTATTTTTTGAATGAACGAAATGATGCTTAAATTACCACTCATGTTCACTTATTTTTAATGTAATTTCATCTAAATTCTTCCAAGTCAGTTACTGAAGTATCAGTGTTTTTGGTTGGCACATATCAATCCAGATAGCGCATCATTGTTTCCGGCATATACATTTGAAGTCAAACAACGAGCGGAAAAAGTAACACGACTGACCCCAATTCCTCGAATAGCCTGCCACACTCAAGCTTGAGAAATGCTCTCTGTTTAACTGCCCACGCCCATTGAGCTTGTCAAGACCCTCGTAACTTTTGCAGTAGGTCCAGAGGACACTCAACAAGCTTAAAAGACAACAATGAACTCGTTAGCAGGGCAGTGTAGTGTGGGACTGTGCAGCGTCATGAAGAAGAGGGTAGCGGAAGTAAGGCCGGGTGGATCCATGCTGCGGCTAGGTGCAGCTATTGTGACATTGAATAGTTGTAGGACTGGGAGTGTCACCTTCTCTCTAAATTAAGGATTATTCACTAAAATCTTAATAAATTGGTGATAAAATATTGATACAATATCTTTAGCACATGCCTGTGAATCCGACGACGTGCAGTGTTTGCCTATTAAAAACGACCTCTAATTAAATCTAGTACTCTTGCATTTTTCAGTTTGTATCATTTTCTCCTTCTGTGTTATTTAACTGCAAAACATTTTCAATGTGTTTTTGAAGATCTGATTAAAATGTTTTCTATTGTTGAGGATTATGTTAAGGACGAGCTGTTTGGTTCAACGTTCGATGTGTATGTAACGTTTTTAGGATATACGTCTTCACATCCCCTGTGAAAACTTGACTAGAACGATATTTTCCATCCATGCAAACCATCAAGAGTCTGTAGATAGAGACAGGTAACTTTTTGCAAATGTACCATACAGAGAATTTACGTATATTACTGTTGACTAATGTATAAACCTGTGGCAAAAACGGCACATCAAAGCAAATATTTTATTACAAAAGGGTATTTCTAAATAGTTGCAGTATTAATAGGCCATTTCTCTACTAATTGTTCCAGAAGTTTGTGAGTCATGACTCGTGACTCTGAACTAGAACTGACTGAAAGACTCGGTACTCAGGAACTGTGTCCATAAGAGTACACTGCAGGAACTCAGGAACTGTGTCCATAAGAGTACACTGCAGGAACTCAGGAACTGTGTCCATAAGAGTACACTGCAGGAACTCAGGAACTGTGTCCATAAGAGTACACTGCAGGAACTCAGGAACTGTGTCCATAAGAGTACACTGCAGGAACTCAGGAGCTGTGTCCATAAGAGTACACTGCAGGAACAACCACAACACGAGGGCCAACCGCAGGAGGGCACACGGCAGGGCACACGGCAGGGCACACGGCAGGGCACACGGCAGGGCACACGGCAGGGCACACCTGGCCTAACAACATTTTAGGCATTACTTTGAAGGACAATGTAACAGTGGTTTATCTAGGTATATTTAGCATGAATATATACTTGACTATAGGTTAACATGACTTGCCTGGTGGACATCACGTTACTGTAAACATGGCACAACATCGACGTCAAGTGCATTTTACACTGATACCTTGGCTACAGGGTGGTGTATGACTCCTGTTACACGCTTTGAAATCAATTTTAATAATTATTATTTTGCAAATACCACCCAATGTAATTAAAAAAAATTAATTATCAAGGATATACCCAATTTTTTGCAGAACAATTAGCCATTAACTATTGACAGTGGCTGTTGAATTGATGCAAAAGTTCATTATAGAGAAATATGAATAGGGTTTGAGTCCATTCAAAATATTCAAACTAAAAAGAAACCTTAAATCAACAGAATATTCATAAAAAGAACAATTGACCTACTCCTTCCCATAGTATAAGAGTTCTGAAGTCAAAATTAAATAAATGCTGGGAGAAAACACCCTTAGAAGTAATTCATGCCGCCATTAAAAACTTTCCTAAAAGACTTGGGATAGTACTGAGAGTAAAAGGAAAACATTGTGAATAATTTTTCACGTCGTCTTAGATTAGTAAATGACTTACTATTTGTTGATATCACACCTCGAAATAAATGTCTTTATTCAAGAAAAAAATTGTTTTTGTTTTGTAACAGTATTTATGCCCTACCCTGTATTTGTTCTACCAGCATAATTAGAAACAGTTTAACAGTTAAATTATGTTTAAAAACGTTGTTTTAGTATTGCTCTCTGAATAGCTATTCTGCATCTCAACACATTTCGTTGAGTAATCACGTTAGTAAGAGCATGCCGGAAGCTGACGCTGGGGCTGCTATTGGAGCCGTCAACACTTGCGTTAACAGCTTCCTGTGCAGCGCGTGCAGCTGTGGTGGACGTGCAGACAGCACGTGCAGCTGTAGCGGACTTGCAGACAGCGCGTGCAGCTGTGGCGGACGTGCAGACAGAACGTGCAGCTGTGGCGGACTTGCAGACAGCGCGTGCAGCTGTGGTGGACGTGCAGACAGCGCGTGCAGTGCTGAAAGCTTCTTTGTTCAACGTCCAATGAAACGGAAAGTCATACACGCCAACGAGATGATTGTCAGGAAAAATTTAACACGCATGCAAATGTATTGCATGTATGTATACCAGCAGACTCATTGGTGTCAATATCGTAACAGTTGGTTATTTACCCCGAACCTGCAGAACTGTAATGCAGTGAGTGTTTTCCAATTCAGGAATAAGCATTTAACAGTGTTATTGGCTCGATGAATTTCTTCTTCTTGTATCGCATTTATTGGAGCTTCGGAGATGAGTCTATAAAGCTCCACGTCTTTAGGGATGTTTGTTGTTACTCTGAGGTTCAGCATCCAGGCTGAAAGACGTTACAGGAAGTTTATTCTGCAATGAAGTCAACTAGTTAACATCGCAGCAATCTTAACATTTGTGCATTGCAGTAAACTTATGTATGTTAATCTCGTTGTAAATTTATCATGATACCACTGGAGCACATTACAATTATCCCAACTCTAGTTATTTAGACCCCGGTTGTCCCTCTGAGCGTATCCAGCTTACTGAATGAATTCCTATCAATTATTTGGTGTCAACCGAGGAAGTAACATGAAATAAAAGTGCTAAAGAGGCGGAGGAGAGTATCCGAAGACAAGGCCCCCAGTGTATTACGGGTCAAAGCTCCTCCTTGACAGGTATGCCGGTCATGATGGCAGTTTTTGATGACTAATAACTATTGTGTCGCAGTGGTGGTCCCGCCACTTGTACTAATTGCACCTTACGTTCTTGGGCGTCATGCTTCTGTCAATTTGTTTGCATTGGTTTAATATTATGTAAAACGAGACCAATTTCTAAAAAAAATCATGCCCAAAGTTGATAAAATCATGTGCAAAAGATTACGCACTAATAACCTAAAGCATTACAATTCAAGCTTGTTTCATTCATTTGAAGAACGAAACTTATTTTTCTTTTTTCTTTTTACTTGAGTGGATGCACAGTATCGAAATTTTAAGCACAGCATGCTCTGGGTTAAAAATAAATACTACAGGGTGTCCCAGAAGTAACTGACCCTTTTGATTTGCTAATAAACCGAAAACTATTAACGCTAGGATATTGAAACTTGTTTTATTCGAAAGAAAAACTTTTTTATGGCACAATAGGATACTTGGTATCCTATTTACGAACCCGCTTGACATTTGATTTTTGCTTCATTGCAAACCCTTAATTTTCATCATGTCTCCATACAGCAAAGAACAAAGAATAAGAATTTTGCAAATTTACACACGGACAATGTCAACAACAGAAGTGCAACGTGATTACAGAAATTATTTCAGAACAACAACCAGTCCTTCGAAGAACACAATTAAATCGGTGTATCGAAAATTTACGGACACTGGAAATCTGACGCGCTTAGCTAGGTCTACACGCACCAATGTCTGAGTCTACAATTCGATTCTTTGCTCTTTCCTCCGATGGAGGAAATGTTAATGATAAACATGGATCTGGAAGATTCGGAATAATTAACACGACTGTGATAATCATTAGGCAATAACTGTTGGGTTAATTTAATTTTGTAAGGATATAACTTCAAGTCTTTTTTAAGAATGCGGTGTAATGTCGATCGGGAAATGGATAATTGAGTTGAACGTTTTCTCATGGAGGCTTTAGGATTATCTGTAACACTTGGAGAAACTCGCTCGATTACAGCTTCAGTTCGAGTTGATTTTAATCTTCCAGATCGTTCTTTATCATTGATAAATGAAGCGTGTAGATTTGCAAAATTCTTATTCTTTCTTCTTTGCTGTATGGAGACATGATGAAAATTAAGGGTTTGCAATGAAGCAAAAATCAAATGTCAAGCTGGTTCGTAAATAGGATACCAAGTATCCTATTGTGCTATAAAAAAGTTTTTCTTTCGAATAAAACAAGTTTCAATATCCTAGCGTTAATAGTTTTCGGTTTATTAGCAAATCTAAAGTGTCAGTTACTTCTTGGACACCCTGTACTTATATCTGTATAACAAGGTCAACACTCTGTGCGACAGTATAGCTTTTTATTTGGAACTTGTGGGGCTGAGCACAACAGCTAAACACGTCGTTGGAACTGCGGAGTTCACAGTTCCATATAAGGATTTGTAAATTTTTTTTATGAACGAGGGTATAGCTATTGTCATAAAGCTTTCGAATTACATGAGGTACAAGTGTAAAGAAAAAAGTGTATAATATTGAATACTATGAATAATACTGAGTCAAAATGGGTGTCGTGCGTAGTACCGAAATGTCTCTACCCAAACAGCTGCTTAGTACTGAATCCTATGCATTGTTATAACAAAATCCATCAAATTAACTCACAGTAATTTTGCCTTTCGACTTTCGGATGGCAGGCAAATTTTGATATTAAATGCTCCCACACTAGAACTCATATCTTATTTTATCTTGCATCAGTTTTGTGCCTTAAATTCGGTCGTTCATTAAATTGGATCGGAAATGGCGAAGAAATGTGATAGGCATCAAGATGCTCTACAGTTTTCGCTAGGTAAAGTTTCATTTTCCGTGCTGGACGTTCGTCTTCAAATGAGGGCGTAATGACTATCAATGAAATTTTATAATTATCATTAAGGAAATTACATGTACAGCGGGGATGGAAACTTCAACATAAATCATGTTCCATCCTTAGATCTGAACGAAACTTTAGTCCGCCCATTCATGTAATTCATATTTATTTTCTGTAATTCATGAGAGAAATCTCCATTATGAAGCATGATTTTTCTTGCCGTATTTTTTTCCTAAAACAGAGCTATATCTTTTCACTCTAAAAAACTTACATGAACATGACCAAATGACATTACCTTTTCTACATTTGGTACACAAGGTGAGAAGACATTGAAGTTAGTCATGCAATTCAAGCCTTTGAGTGTGGAAACAAAAAACGACGAGCGGCAAAAAACACCCTTAGGCGCTGGAGCAGCACTGGCAGCGGTTGGTTAATAGCAACCTACAACACATGGAGGCCAGGCTTCGCGCCGACGCGGGGGTGTGGAACCATGGAATGAAGAAGTGGGATCGTGGGGGATATATTAAAATGTAAATCGTTAACTATAACATCTGAGTTTTCAGTTCAAACTTAAGTTTTCCCCTCTATCAATGAGAATTCATAAACGATAAATGCTAAAGAATTGAAATTAAATAAAGGAGTAGGATATTACAGTATTTACTAATGAGTTTATCAACTTAGTAATGTATTACAAAAGCTACTGATGTTTTCATCGAGAATAAACTATTGATATCAAGAGTAGATCGTGACCTCATAGGCTCACAATAAGGACCGAGATTACTTGTGAGAACATCCACTCAGACCTACGAGTGAAACTTCAAAAAATTCCCTACCCCAAACTCCGGGATGCTTAATATGCTCCTGTCACAACACATTAGTATCATTGTGTTAGAGGAAAAATCATCGTGCTTGTCCGACCCTAAATGACTATAATAAAGAGTTACCTGAGCGCGCAAGGAATACATTACTGAAAATGGCCGCCTTCTTTGCTACACTGCGCACTTGCTCCTCGAGACGATAATGATGAAAAATGTGACATGGACGTAATTTTGGTACGAGAGGAAAAAATTCCAGTGACGCGAAGTAAGACCGTGATAAAATCTCACTTGCTATAGCGATAGAGGTTTTTATGATAAGTCATGGTTATGCGCCGGTGTGTTCATGGTGGAATGTTGTGCATCTTTTCACCTCCCACACATTTCCAGTCATGTCGTACGAATTGTATTTACTAGTCATCCATTTTCATTTGACACATTTTTACATTTCGATAATTGAATGAAATTGTTCTTAGGAGCAGTTTGTGTAACAACGAAAAGACAATTCATAAATAATGCTAAATCCCTGCCCTTTCTCGACGGCATGGGACTTGGGTAGCAACCAAAAATGGGCCAAACGACTCGTTCCTATTGCCATATTCCAATGTATGGCATTGTTGTATTCTGTTCTCCCAAATATGAAACACTATTTACGCAAATTTTTTATAATTGAAAAACTCAAGTTTATCGTTTCTTTGTTTCACACTGTAAAAATTTCACTGGCATTGAGATATTTTATATCAGATAACTAAGAAATGCCAAATAACGCGCTGACTGTTAGTGCATCTTACTCATCCTTTGATTTCCAAGAAGCTAACCACTAGGAATAAAGGTGTTATTAAACCGATAAGAAGCTCGTCCGTGGAATGAAGGCGTCGTTGGACCGATAAGAAGTTTGTCCTTGGGAATAAAAGCGTTGTGGGACCGATAAGAAGCTCGTCACTGGAAATAAAGGCGTTGTGGGACCAATAAGAAGCTCGTCACTGGAAATAAAGGCGTTGTGGGACCAATAAGAAGCTCGTGACTTGGGACCGATAAGAAGCTCGTCACTGGAAATAAAGGCGTTGTGGGACCGATAAGAAGCTCGTCACGGGAAATAAAGGCGTTGTGGGACCGATAAGAAGCTCGTCCATGGGAGTAAAGGCATTGTGGAATTGAAACAACTTTTCGCAAAATACCATGGTACCAATTCTTCATGCTCACGCTTTGCACTTGTATGCACCGTAAGTCACCAATGGTTGAAATCGAATTTTATATATATTACTATGTTACTTATCAAGCCTGCCTGGACTGCACCTAGTATTATTATCGAACCGAACCGAACGAAATTAAAACTTGCACAATTTAGTTTTTGGGGTTTGGAGTAAATAAACATCAATGCTTATTTTTTAATTTGTAACCTAAATGTATATATTTAAGGGTTAAGTTCAGCTTTCAATCTGCAAGAAATGATTTCACATGCTATATTACAACAGACTTACACAATTTACTTTTCAACACCCTACGAACACGGAGGTAAATTAAGAATATTCGATCAAGCCAAGAAATTCCTATATGCACATGTGTTCAAAATTCAAGCAACAAAATGAAATTTCTCGTTCGTGTGTTTTTTGTTCACAAAATAGTATCAAGTGAGAGTAACATATGAAGAATTAGCAAATTAAACACGTAACATCAGTTTTTGATGCAATCAATGAAAACGAAATACGTCTTCTGTTCGACATGTATACAATTTCCCACACGTCATCCGGAACACTGAAATTATAAATTTAACGAAATAAAAGCAAGTAATCGTATACAAAATATCAATGTGAGACTATAAGAAACAATTTATTTATTGTAAAACATGCTATTTCTGTAACTGATGATGTACACAAAGCTGTACACTTCAGTTCCTGTCTCAAGCCATCAAGCGAGATAGAAAAATTCTAGATTATAAGAGTTGATGACTAGTGAATGTTGTAAAGATTGAGAAGCTCATTTAATTTTATTGACCTACTTAAATGCATGCAAAATGATAGACATAACATTAAAGTTTTCATCATGTCTGACAGAAGTTCTTACTGGCCTAGTAATTTTGATGTTTTCAGTGGGAGAACAAACATTTGGACTGAGTTCAGCTGGGAGCTGAATAAATGCAAAATTTCTGCCCATACAAGAAACGAGGTTTGACAGTTTTCTGAATCTAAACAATTCATTTCAAACGCTCACATTCACTCTGTTGGATAAAAGAATTTCTTAATCCCATAATTTTGTTAAAAATTAACTATTGCTTAGAACAATCGTCTACAAGTAAACAGCATTTCAACTTGTCAACACAAACGAATTAAATATCAGTTTTTGTCAATCCTTTGAGTTAGATTATATATGTAATTTATAGCTCGCACCACAAAAACCACTCGTAAAAATGTAGATGCATAACTCATTTAGAAGTAACACTACTATCTTTCTTGCTGGACGTACAAGACAAGTTAGAAATATGACTTGAAGGACGCCAGGTGTTAGAGATGCAACGGAAGATACTACAATATACTACATCCAGTAGCGAGAGGGCATACTACTGATGCTACTCAAGGGCTAGCAGATGACGTTCAGGAAAATAAGCAGCGAATGCCCAAAAAAGTGACGAGTTAATGGAAAGATAACGCGTCACACCTTCACTACTATTATAATAGCTTACAACACGGGAGGAAGTGGCCGAATCAGACGACACACACAAGTGCGTGTATATGTACGTTGCTACAGTATGTATATACGTACAACCTACACGTATGTATGCTTGCCACAAGTAAATGTATGTGGTCTACGTACAGTTCATAGATTTATATTTTGTCTAGGTTCAAATTGCTGAAAACACAGCTTGAGATATTCCAAATCTTATGGAAATGCTACAAAATTACATTGGGTTTACCACGTTCAATAAAATATTACTAAGATTTTATGACAACGTTATGTTCACAAAACGTTCTTCAATATAATTTATAACATTTTAAATCAAAAGTGAATTGTATCTGCTTTGATTTTTAAATCCAAGGACTTCACACGAAAGGAAATAGTTCAGATTCCATCTCAGGTAAAATAATATTCGTATACGAAAAATTTTACTTGAGATCGCACGTAAAGTTCGCCACACAGTCTCTATAATTATGCTCCAAGAAATCAGTAAAAAGTTTTATTATACTTTCTAGTTCTATTGATCCGTCATTCAGTTACTGTACTGCTTCATTCCATTTGTTTCATGATTCAGCTCGCCATAATATGGATATTTCAGATAAGATCTTTCATAACATAGATAACTATTAGGGGTACCTGAAACTTCTGTCCTGATTTTTATAAGGAATATAAATTGAAAGAAATGTTACTGAAAATTTTTATTGCTCAGCAAAATAGTCACCATTTAGATATTATCTTTGTCCATCTCCTTGGGAGCTTTTTAGTCCCCCTTTTAAAAAAATAACATCTTTGGAAGATATAGAATAGAATAGAATAGAATAGAATGAGGCTATAGGAACAAACCTTCGGGCCCATTCTTGGGCCGGATAATTACTTCGATAATTATTCGGTTGTTTACCCAAGTCCCATGCCGTATTTCTAGCCGCGTCAACCATGTCGGCAGCGGGATTCGAACTCGGGTCTTTCCGCTCGCAAGCAGATTCGCTCACCAGTCGACCAAGCTGGTGATACATATAAAGGAATTAAAGTCCGCTTTCACCTCCTGAACGTTTGTGAACCTTTTTCTGCTGATGAAATGCTCTAAAGAACGAAATAAGTGAAAATTTGATGGAGTAAGGTCTGGCGAGTATTATGCATAAGGAAAAACTTCCCAACCTAAGGACTTTATTTTTCCTTGAGCTTGTTTGGCAGAGTGGAGTCTAGTGCAATCGTGTTGCAAAATGACTCCTTACCTATTCACTAGAGCAGAATATTTTTACAAAACGATGTATTTAGACGTTCGAGTTGCTGACAGTAAAGGTCTGCAGTCCTAGTTTTTCCTTGCTCCAATAACTCAAAGTGAACCTCGCCTCTTTGATTTCCACAAGTTTGGCTGAAGAAAAAAGTACAGGACTTTCCGGTACTCCTTATACAAAGGTATTATAATACACTTTTTTGACACAAGTGTGTTTACACGCACACACACACGAATATATCTACACATATAATCCACACTGTATCTCCATCTCTTTCGGTCTCTCTCTCTCTCTCTCTCTCTCTCTCTCTCTCTCTCTCTATATATATATATATATATATATATATATATATATATATATATATATATATATATGTGACCGTCCCATATCTTCCAATCTATTACTGCAGAAAAATTATCTACTGAAATCAGAACGGGGACACATGAATTATAAGCATTGTATTGTGGTTACCAACGGGGGCTGGATTATTATCAAATACGCCATGTTTTCTCGGTATTAGCCTTCATCTCTCTCTCTAACCATGTTATCGGCAGATAAGAGACAGAATGAAAGTCCTGAATATATTCATGAAAAAATCAAGTTTGGATACTGCCAAGGGGAAATCTGAAAAATGAATTTTATTTCATAGATTCTTAACTTTATCACTTTTAAATCGTGCAATTCCCACGGACACTATCTAGGCCATGTTATCGGTGAATAATATACAGAATGAAAGTTCTGTATATATTCATGAAAAATATTCATTCAAAGCACAATAATTCGCTGTAAATCTTTACTACATTCTTCTTTATAACAATTTCAAATTACGCAACTCTGAACCGTGGAATTTCCGCGTGAACTTTCTGATATATATATATATATATATATATATATATATATATATATATATATATATATATATATATATATATATATATATATATATTTTAGATAGTTTCCATGGAAATATTATGGAGTGTGTGTACTGAGTCGATAAGTGTATATACAGGGTGGCCCGTAAAAATGTACCCGATTTTTGTATATATCATATTTCCAGTTGAAATTAAGATATTTTAAGACTTTTTATATCATATTATAGTACATTTTGTTTTTCATTCAATTATACATTTTTTTGAATACCCGCTGAATTATGTGAGCACAGAAGTTGAATGAACAGGGGTAAATTGACTTGTACCAAGGAATTATTGCAATAACATTATTGATATTTTTTATTTCCAATTTTCCGAACAACTTTAGTAAGTAATAATAATACTAATAATAAGAAATAATAATAATATTTAAAAAACTTCGATAAATAAAGTACAAATCAACCTTCAGTATCCGTCAACATAAGTTCCTCTCAAGACAAGTATTAGCTTGATTCATCATAGCACCAACTGTTTTCCGGATCATTGCTCGATCTTTCTTCAATTTCTCAAATATATCCTCTACCCGTTCTTGTAGTATTTCCAACTTCGGAGGTGGGGTTTTAAATAGGTGATTCTTAACATATCCCCAAGGAAAAAATAGCATGGGGTTAGGACTGGGATTTTTGGTCGGGTACATTTTTGCGGGACACCCTGTATATATTGAGTTTATCGTAGGCCTTGTAAATGATGTATACTGTATATTACTTAAACTATTTAACGATAGTCGATCGTATATTTTACAAATAAATGTCCTATGAGGCTATTCTATGATATACCTCCCTATTACTTATACAGGGTGGGGTATAATTCCTGTTACATGTTTTCAAATACATTTTAAAAATTATTATTTCGCAAATATTGCCTAATGTGATTTTATAAAACTGATTATCAAGCATAAACCTAATTTTTTGCAGAATAATTAGCCATTAACTATTGACAATGTCTGTAGAATTTATACGAAATTTCATTAAAGTTTGAAGAAACCTCAAAATCAACATAATGTTGATAATAAAACGAGTGAAGCCTGCTCTACTTCTTGCCAGAGTATCAAAGTTCTCAAGTCAAAATTAAATGAATGCTGGGAGTAAATACCATTAGAAGTTTAGTTCGTGTGGCCATTGAAAACTTTTTTAAATATTTCGCAAAGTAGTGAAGGCAAAAGAAAATCATTGTGAATAATTTTTTTTTGTAGTCGTAGACTAGTATATTACTATTTTTTAAAGTCAGACCTTGAAATAAATGTCGTTTTTCAAGAAAAAATTGTTTTTGTTTTGCAACAGTATTTATGCCCAACCCTGTATCTAATAGAATAGAAGTTGATGTTAACTCCTGGCATTGCTTATGACGGTTCTTGCTGACTTCTAGTCAATACAGCAGTGACTTCCTAACTCGAACATGTCGTAACTCGAACATATCGTTACTCGAACGAATCGTTGGTTCAGGTACTTGATATTTCTCCAGACTTGACGCGTACGTGACATTTGTCCAGACTTGATGTGTTCTTGATATTTTCCCAGACTTGACGTGTACTTAATATTTCCCGAGACTTGATTTGTACTTGATATTTACCCAGTCTTGATGTGTACTTGAACCATTCAAACTTCGCCACTGAAACAAGACTCCGCCATTGCACGGCAGTCGTCATGGTAACGCGTCTCCGGTCCAATACGCAGTGTTGTCTCCGTTTCTGTGGTGAGTGTGACGTCTTGGTTTGACGACACTACAGAATTACTTAAAAGATAAAGCATAGTGACGAACATACATAACCATCACTATACTACACACATGACCTCAACTCTGTTTAAATGAGTTCGGCCATGAAGCTGAAGAGGATCTGCTCACGCTTCTCACCCCCAGGTGACTTTAAAAATTGTGATTTAAAATGATTGTCGGTTGGGACTCTTCTCTCTTGAATGTGGTCAATAAATAACATTTTGTTATGTAACTCAATCTTGATTATATGGTAAATGTTTTCATTTAAAATGTGAATGTTTTTTTTTTGTTTTCCAGGAGATCAGAGAAAATATGGGTAATTTTATTCCACGTATCCTTCCCTTCCGGACACTCAGTCAAGAAAAATAATGAAACGAGAATTTTTCCCGCAGGACTCATATTTGAGAGCAGCGACGGGCTGTCCAGGTCCCGCACTGACGTCCACCTCCCGCACCTCAGGTCCTGGTGAGTGCACCGTCAGCAGCACCTCAGGTCCTGGTGAGTGCACCATCAGCAGCACCTCAGGTCCTGGTGAGTGCACCATTAGTAGTAGTAGAATAGAATGTGACAACAGGAACGAGCCGTTTGGTCCATTCTTGGCTTGCTACGCAAGTCCCATGCCGTCCATAAATGGTTTTTAACTCTGACATCAGGTTACCCGATACACCCAAGTACCTAGACACCTACCATATAGACCTCAATAATTATTTTAAAATTTTTAGTAAATATTATAAAATTTGATCGTCTTAGTACACATTTTACAACAAAACGTGTTGAAATTTAACATATCTGATCCAATATACTACAATGCTGAACTCATGCAGGATCTGTCTGGATAAATCCGGTGTCCAAGAAACGTTGACTACGTAGTGGTACAGTTACAGCGTATGTAACACGCTGTACATTGCATATATGGTATTTCTTTAACATACCCGGTCAACGTGTTAAAAAGAATATTCTAATCCGTGCAAAGTCTGGTAACTCGTGGCATACATGAAACTTGAATTGAAAATAAGACTTAGCTCCACCAGTTTGAACCATATCAACAGAGAGAGCATTCATTTGTTATACTTCATTTGAACTTGGAAAAATACCCGGGAACTGGCGGTTGGTGCCACCATGCATCGCCATCTAAAAAGACAGTCTTGGTCGTAGGGATAAGGTATTATTTTCCAGGTATCAATTAAATAATGGACGTTTCTTTTTGGCTGTTCTATAGTAGATGCCCGTAGAAGACAGGCTAGATACTCCCCTGCAAATGTTTTCGCCATATTAATAAGTAAGTACAACAAAAGTGACTGTAGTGCGTGGTGAATACACGAAAAAGTTATCTTGTGTGTTATGAATATGTGTGTATACAGCATGAATGGTAAAAGAATTATTAAAGAAAGGTCAATATGGATGAATACATAAATAAAATTCCTACACTTCACCCCATTTCACGTACACCATGTGGGCAGGTCGAGCGTAAACGACGAAGTGTCGCGTGTATCTCGTGCAGTGCCCGAGGCATCGAGACAGACTGCTCGTCTCAGTCGTCTCATCCAGCAGCTGATATCCTGCAGGCGACCACCTCCTCGTCTGCAGCGTGGGTGCATCAGACCTCTTCCGCTGCAGCCCACCAACGTCAGCTTCGCCACCGCCGGCATGTCAGTCCCGTTTGAGGCGTCAGTCAGTCTGGCTCCTATGACCTCTTTCTCGATTACTTTCCTTTGGGTACTTGCATGACCTGCATTTAAAATGTCATGAACCTTCTAGCCCATTCTTGGGTCGGATAATCACTTCGATAATTATTCGGTTCCCAAGTCCCATACCGTAATTCTAGCCGCGTCATCCCGCTTCCGGTATGGTTGACGCAGCTAGAATTACGGTATGGGACTTGGGGAACCGAATAATTATCGAAGTGATTATCCGACCCAAGAATGGGCCAGAAGATTCGTTCCTATAGCCTCATTCTATTTTCCTCGTTATTTTATCTGTTTCTATCACATGTTCATAAAGAATGTTTAGATTATTTTTTTCAATTTCAATAGTTGGTCTAATACATTCTCGGCTCACGAATAGTTGGAGCAGCATGGCTTTCAACACTCACTGGACCTTCGCTGTCTTTCTTCTCATCATCGCAAGCATTTGCATGAAATGCTGAAAAATTTCTGAAATTTCTTCGAGAAAATAATTTCCAGTGTGCGTACACTGATGCATATTTTCAGTCATTTCAGATGAGGACGGAAGTGTGTAATTTTATTCAACACACCAAACGGAAGATCAATTGTCCAGAATCTTGGAACTTTTAGATATTACGTGAAACCGCTGGTCGCATTATCAATTAGGCTAGTACTACGCTTACATTAGGCTAGTACTACGCTTACATTAGGCTAGTACTACGCTTACATTAGGCTAGTACTACGCTTACATTAGGCTAGTACTACGCTTACATTAGGCTAGTACTACGCTTACATTAGGCTAGTACTACGCTTACATTAGGCTAGTACTACGCTTACATTATACTACCTTCTGACTACAACATGCTGGTGCTTATCATACTTTAAATGCATCGGAATGTCTGCATTTTTACAACGTAAATAAATGTCTTTAGTGCTGCCAATTTTTTCTCTGTTTTCTAATACTTTGAAGGTACACTTATTTTGAACAGGTTCATGGCCTAATTATCTATGGTAGATGAATCTCAGGTGAAGTTTGGCTTGTAGTCATATTTATGACATAAAATCCATATTCTTAATCTCAGCTTCTTTTCCAGGGACTTCAAATCCAGGCACGTGCAGGGCTTCCCAAATAAATGTGTGCAGGAATTTATTTGGCTTTAATGAACTGTTCTTGGTCGCTACGGGCAAACATGTCACATGATTTCATCATGAGTATAATAGTAGGATTACAAGTTTTTTATTTAGTTGTGTGAATAATTTATTACGTCATCCATTGGTAGATCTATTGTGAAGACCAGGATGTTTTTGTCTCTCAATTTTAATACATTGTTTTTGTTCAAATTAATAATAATAATACTCGAACATTAATCAGTAAGTTTACTTATAGCAACATTTTTTTATGCGTTTATAGCCTAAATAAGAATGAGTGCGAGACAAGACTCAGATGCCTCTCTTTCATCGTCTTGAATCGAAGTGGTATGCAATAAAATCAGTATAGTTCGACCATAACACTTGGTGTACGTACTTAAAAACCTTAATAGTACATCAACAAAAAAAAAAATGTCTATTTTTTAGTAATTTTGAGCAAATGAGCTGCACAAATACTCTCAAACAATGGGAATAAATTCCGTAGATTTTATGAAGCCAAACTTTAAAATCTTGCAAAATTGGAAACGGAGTGCATTTTACCCAAAATCCCACAGAAATTCATGCAAATCCTTGCTAAGGTCAACACTCCATTTAAAAGTCATGAATAACAAATTCTAAAATAAATAAACTTTTTGCAAGTCACATTTTTGCCATGTGTTCTTCCACACGAAGAGCAGCGACAGGAGCGTCAGATTTAAAAACCTCTCAACTCTTAACATTCACGTAACTTCTTATATCAAGGTTTTACATTTTGTTTGTTTCCCATGTAGTGCTGAGGTAGAATCTCATATACAATTGCTTAGAAGTAGTTCCATGGCAAGGCTACCGTAGAACAGAATGATGTCTCTCCCACTCTCTACTTATTTCAGAAGCCAAATTGAGCCTACAATTCCAGCGCGATATTAAGCGTTCCGACCTTGCAGCGCTTCACTCGTGAATTATGACTCAAATACCTATTTGAAGATTGCAATATGATGCAAGTGATCCTTAGTCATTTCCTATTAAGATGAAGTGCACCTGTTTTGCATGTCGCAGTGGTCAAGTGTGGAGCATCCCGCTCATGTTGCAAGAGCCCAGGGTTCTCTTCTGTGGCCGTCGTTTTTAACTTCTGGCGAGTACCAGTTGACAGAATACACGTCCTGTCTGCTACTAGGATAACCGGGTTTATGACCCTCATCAATGTATACCTACAAACTTATACTTCAAGTCGCACAACACAGGACGTAAATAGTCGCAGGGATAATCATAAGTCTTGAAATGACGTCAAGAATTAAAATCCCGATTCCATGTATTATGGATTTATACTGAAATTCATAATCCTGCACTGTGTGATATATTCAAATCACGAGGATTTATTTTTATTTTTAAGTATGAATGTACTTTTCATGGCAACTACACGTACCTACAAGATATACCTGTCGCAGTTGAGTTGCATCCAGTACATGTGTACCAGGCTGGTGTGCGGCTGCTACGACAGGAGGGCACGAGTGTTCTCCTCTACAGGGTCCCTCCTGGCTACCCTCGAAGGGCATTCAGACGTTGTCTTTGATGTGACCTTCGTCAGGTGAGGACATAAAGGCATGCATGTCCATATGGATAACGTGATTTGATGTTAATTTGCAGTGTTCTTGGTGAATGTTCTGATGTTCCCATGCTAAAAACTGTGATAATGATACGAAATTATGTAATTTTGTCTCTTCTATTAAATACATTATCGAAATAGGGCCCTAAAAATATCCTACTATATAATAATACACAGTTTGTTGCTTGCTTGGTTGGTCCATTTCATTGTCCCGCTCTTAAGGATTTAGATAAGAAAAAATTCGGTAGGGTGTATGTACATGTATTGTAAGCATTGTATTTTGAATACCAAAGGCACATCTTTCAGCGTGGAAACTCCTGGTCCATCAAACGAAAAATTCAGTAAAAAATACGTGGATTTTTTCAAGTGTGGATCTACTGATCTGCTTAAAAATTAAACTGTGTATCTCCATTTCTCTCTATCTCTCTCTATCTGTGTGCATCTGTCGTATTTCTTCCTATCTATTACTGAAGAAAAGTTATTGAACTGAAATCAGCACGGGTATACGAGTACATGCATTATAAGCACTGTATTGTGGATACCAAAGACGTTGGATCCCTGTAGAATACGCCAATATTTCCCCTTATTAGCCTTCTCCAGCACGGCCATGTTATCGGTAGATAAAAGGCAGAATGGAAGTTCTGAATACAGGGTGTCTCAAAAAAATGTACTCACCTTTTAACCGTTGCTAACATGCTGTCTTCTTTGTGTTGCAGGTGTGAGGTTCGAACCTTTGCGAACATGATTAAATGTGATTAAAGAATCATGTTCACAAAGGTTCAAACCTCACACCTGCAACACAAAAAAGACAGCATGTTAGCAACGGTTAAAGGGTGAGTACATTTTTTTGAGACACCCTGTATATTCATGAAAAATATTCATTTAAAACGCAATCATTCGTCGTAAATCTTTAATACATTAGTTTGTATAATAATTTCAAATTAGTCAAATCTAAACCATGGAATTTCTACGGCAATGATTTAGCGTCTGAAATAATAGGTGGCTGTCATTGTATCGTTCATGAAGATAACTTTACGATGACATCACTCAGGATAGCTAACTTAAATATCACTGATTTAAAACTTCATTCGCTGGCATTTTACCTCCGCTTAAGAAGAGTAGCCTATTGACGTGGAAGAACGCTAGCTCACTAAGTACGGAGCTCTTCCGATCCCTAGTTTACCCGGATTTATTCATATTTTGCTACATACGTCATACATTACTTGTGGCAGAGGCTTCTCAGTTCGTTTGCTTTCAAAAACATAACATTACGCTACCAATCCACATATCCCACACCAAATTTCAGGTTACAATTAAGTCCACAAAGCCTACAGGCCAGGAGCTCCAGTTTAATATTTACCCCAATTTAGTTTGTATCCTAGATACTCAGCACACTGCTAATAATGCCGCAAAGTTCATCAGTCACACAAGTACAACTGATGTGAATACTTTTTCCAGTCTAAGCCTGCCTGAGTGCCTCAACAACCCTGATGTTTGAGTAGAAACTCAACTGTAACCAAACAACAATGCTCTCCGACGCAATGTTAACACAGTTGACATAACACGCTGTCTCAACCCAGGAGACCCGTACAAAAAAAAAGTGTTGTGCCAAAGACGACATCATTGACATAACATGCTCTTTGAATCACTGTACCCCAAACTGGACACAAGTTCTTAGTAACTATTTATGTTCTACTTGGTGCTTACGTGTCTGGAGCAGAACCCGGGTAGTGACAGGGGCGTTGGACGGAGTGCTCAGAGTATGGAGCGGACCGTGGCAGGAGGGCTGCTGCAGCTACACAGGTACGCCGAAAACCATTTGGTATCAAAAGGTTTCCACAGAAGTATTCTTTATAAGTGGATAGCACTGCCTAATAACATTTAGTTGTCCTTGATAGCACTGGATAAGTTGCTCGCTAGTGTTTATCTGTGAACATGATAGTGCTTTTATCGAAGGAACCATGATTTCATTCCCCCTATTTTTACTTTTTTCGTGTCTGCAGCGGAGTGTGAGTTGGTTCTGCAGCACCACACAGCGGCCGTTACAGCCGTCACTGCGCTGGGTGACAGCTCTGTGGTATCCGGTAGCTTGGATACAGCAGCCGTGTGCTGGGACCTCGAATACGGTTGGTCATGAGGCTAAAAAGCCGAGATTCTTGAAAAACTGGTTACAGAAGTATATTATACAGTACAATCCATGTAAATAACACGTGCACAGAATATACAGTATTCTTAATGTGAGGTAAAAATTTTGTAGGTACAGCCACATGTCTTGTCCCGAAAGGCATTACATAATGACCGTACTGACATGTCCATTACCTAAGACTGAAACAACATAAATAACGCACAATGACAGTAATATACAAAGTGCGAAGACGTGTGTGCACATTTGGTACCCAGGAGAGGCGACGGGGTTGCTAGTGGGGCACTCTGCTGCTGTAGTGGCCCTACAGGCACGAGACACGTCCCTGCTGACGGCGTCCTTTGATGGCACAGCGAGACTCTGGGACCTCAGAACTCACAAGTTCGTGTGGGGTAAAATTAGAAGCCATTTTTGGTTCAAATTTTCTAATTGTCCTGTCAGCTAGACACTGCTGACAGCTTGGTTCATGAGCCCTTCATGAAAAATGAATTAAGTCTTCACAACACTGAGGATTGAACAAATGCATTAGTGATGGTTTTCAGGAGTAAATCAATTTCACATGATTTAATGAGTTCGAACCACCGCTCGTGGGTATGCATGTATAAGCCATGTTAAAGCTTGATCTTTCCAACGGTAATTTTTCCTTTTGTATAGCAAACACTGTTAGTTAATGGACGAGTATTGCCTGGTAGACTAATGAGCAACTAATCCAAGAACAACATATCACTTTTTCTTAAAGCGCACATGACTTAAATTAAGCCCAAAAATTATGTTTATTAATTATCAACTGAGGATAAATAAAAATTTTCTTATTCCTCAAATGATAAAATGAGCCTGTGTGTTGATGTTTGCATGAGGGCTAGGACTGCGTAGGAACGTTTGAGTTTGTTTCGAGAATGCGAAGGAGATGCGAGTTCAGGCTTGATGCACTGCATAACTATTAGCTCCACTTACGAATCGTTAGAACTGAGAAGCCTCTTCTTTTATATGGAATATATTCCTCTCATATAACTGTGATATGAACTCTTATGACACAGAGAGAAACTCCCGTCTAAATCACTTTACTAAATAAAAACAAAGTGGTTAGAGTACAATGTATGATAATGTTATACATCGACTAAAAACCGTAACAACGAAAAATTATGAAAATTAGTACGTGTTCGTCCTATTCAAATGAGAAATCAAATAACAAGAGTTACATAAACTTAGCAGAAAAACAAGATGGCGTCATGATTCTTTTGCTCGCAAGAAGACCAACAGGAGCATCACGACGAGCAGCCATGACATGGACTCAGCTGTTCAGTGTACGAGAAAGGGCAAAATGTTCCTGAAAGTTCAAGCTTGTTCAACTCTGAACTTTGATTCAGCTCTGAACATTTCTCAGTTGAGCGTAACCTAATCTATGTAGTACTTCTTTTCGTTCCCTCAGAAGCACCCACGCGGTGGGCGGGAAGGACTACAGCCTCAACACCGCCACACTCCACCCAGCTCATTGTGGCATGCTTGCCACAGCAGCCACTGATGCCACAGCGCGTGTGTGGGACTTGAGGAGACCTGACCATGTGGTTCTGGCTGTGCATCACGAGGCAGAGGTGGAGGACTAATAATATAAACACATAAATAAATCCACTTTATTCTGACATATCGTACAGTACTTGTAATGGTATCGAGTTTCAATTCTTAACACTAACTTCTTAAAACTAATGATACTGCTCCTAGCGACTGTTTATGCCCTTTGTAGTGCGACTTGAGGTAGAGGCTTGTAGGGGTGCTAGGCGAGCTTGATGAAACATACAATAGAAGCCAGGCGTTCTGCGTCGCAGTCAGGACATTTTTACTCCAACTGTTCAGCAGAAATTAAGTACGAGAAAGGTATATCAACCTGGGACTTCTGTAGAGCAAACAGGAGCCACACACTACTCGACCACAGTGACGTCTCTGCGACTTCAGACTGCTTGGCCTTGCATTACTCTACACTCATCAAAACGTGATTTGGAAAGTCACTCAATTATGAAAACACGATGTCCTTTTTCATTTTCTCCAAAGTAGAAGGAAAAATCGCTCAGTTTTTTAATACATTCGTTATCTATTTATTTCATTTCATTAGTAGCTTTAGACATTTCTTAACGGATCGGAATATTTTAAGAGGATACTATCCAATTCTACTATTCTGTAGTGAGTGTTAGATGAACTGGGATCATGAAGAGCGCATGAACTGTGTGCATCCTGCACTTTGTACGACAGAAAAAAGAATAGTTTTTTAAAGACGGAGTTCTTTTTAGAAATTCTTAGTTGAATTACTCGTCTCTGCTTGATAACACACCTCACCAAACAGTATCTGAATTTCATGGCACACAGACATGATCACAACATTACCCAGGGGTAGCAAAACTTTGGTACTGTTCACAACAAAAGTCACGTCTTTATGGAGTTTGGCTGCATGTGAGCAGTACAAATAAATTAATAAACCTAATTCCGATACATCACAGTGTACAGTATAAATTTACAGCCAGACTGTACACAGATTTGACTGCGAAACACGCCGATAAGTGTTTTGGTTCCGACCACCACTTCTCATGCAGAAGTATGATGGTGACGATGATGCGCGCAGGTGCTAGACGTGGCTTGGGACGTGGGTGGACACCAGCTAGCAACCGCAGGCCTCGACGGTAAAGCCATCGTCACTAGAGTGGAAGACGGAACGCATCTGGCAACACTGCACGCCCACCAAGAGTACTTCAACAGAGTAATTTCTAGCATATGGTACAGTACTATTTTGAAATTTGAATGACTCCCAGCGTGGCCGACTGGCGAGAGTACTCGCTTGCTATGCGGAAGGCTCGGGTTCTTTCCCCGTAGCTGTCACGGTCTATTTAGAATAGAATAGAATGAGGCTATAGGAACGAACCATCTGGCCCATTCTTGGGTCGGATAATTACTTCGATAATTATTCGGTTGTTTTACCCAAGTCCCATGCCGTATTTCTAGCTGCGTCAACCATGTCAGCAGCGGGATTCGAACCCGGGTGTTCCCGCTCGGAAGCAGGTTCGCTCACCAGTCGACCAAGCTGGTGACAATCGACCAAGCTGGTGACAGTCGACCAAGCTGGTGACGACTATTTGTGCCTGAACATTGACAGTTAACCCTTTAGCGACCAATTTTTTTTCTAGTTTGTACGTCTAAGCTCACAAAGACCGTCTGTACACTGATGCAATGAAGCATGCTGAGAGCCAGGCAGCCAAAAGAACGACGCTGTAACATGCCGCCGCGTTCAAACCTAGTAGCAACCTCATATTGCTCACTGTTTAATTATTAGAACAATTCTCTGTGACAATTTCCGCGGACTGTATGGTCATTTTCGTTGCTAAAGGGATAAAAGAACATGTCCAGCAGCTAATACAATGGACACTTGGCGTAAGCCATACCTCAACCACGCTCATCGGCACGCCCCTACGAGCTTCTACTTCAAGTCGCAGCTCAGAGAACGGGGATCTCGTTTGAAGCATATATATATATATATATATATATATATATATATATATATATATATATATATATATATATATATATATATATACTGCATACTCTATTGGAAATAAAGTTCATTTTTATTTCTGATCCAATTTTGTATACATATGTGCGACGTGATGTCGTGGAAGTTTCTTTAAGTCGAAATAGTGGTTAATGTGTGCAATGTTATGGTTGGATTCATACCCTACATATGTTTCATTTATGCAACTTGATGATGTAACTTGCATCGTGGGACAAGGGTAAACCAGCAAGAGCTCTGAGCACTACTGCAACGTGACTAAAGGGGTCCTTATCTGAAAGGGTCAAAATGAATTGTAGTTAACTCCATAGCCACCATCTGGCATGTTTTAAGCCAACAGGTGGAGAGTGCAGGTGTGTATTGCTATTTCAACCTAATTTTCAAGCAAGAGTAGTAGAATGAAAAGTATTCAAAGATAATTAGGAACTGAATCCGTTTAAAGTGGTGGTATTGGCAAGCTGAAAGTGAACGCAGGACACAGTCTTGAACCACTGTAGTGATAGGTACAGCGTCAAACTGATGAGTGTTATGGTACATGGGCATGTGTTTACAGTTCTGAATGCAGAATGCAAGGGGGACTATTATTAAAAACTTTCAACGGACTCCTGGAAAACGGTGGTCTCTAACGCGACAGGGGTAATGCAATAAGAGCTATCCAGCTTAGCTGGGTGGTCTTGCACTCAACAGTGTCCTGAAGCATTACTGAAGGTTGATGTACCTGTGGATAACGCAACTTAGCATGACTACTTCAACGTAGCCATCTTCTTAGAGAAGGAAATCGTCGCGAGATGTTGTAAGCAGCAGTATAAACATTTACTGTACAGAATAAACAGTAAATAACATACACAGACTTTGAAATTCCTCTACAGCACGGAGAAATCTTTCCACAAACTTATAACATTAAATTTTCTTGCAGGTGATATTCAGCAGCAGAGATGACCAAGTACTGGTGACGTGCGGCAGTGACCAGTCTGTGACTCTCTGGGGGCTGCCCTCTGGCACGCTCCTCCAGGTCAGGGAAAAGAAAGGGGTAATGGGGGAACGTAACGTCAAAACGTGGGAAGTAATGCTACTCTACGAAAGTTGGAAAAATTGCATGGCAGCAATTGGAAGTTCAGAATTAAAATGTTATGCAACAACTGTGATATGTAATGTTTTTTTACTTTCTTTTTTACGTTACGCTTGAAACTATTATCCTATGTACACATATGGAATCAAATCAAACGCTCAATATGTGAAGCCAGAAGGCGCATGGTTCCATTACTGTAACGAGCATGTTAGCTCGAACAAGAAAACGAGGGCTGAAGAAAAGGAAAATGACGGGTTTGCCTTGCCTCACGTGAACTAAAATTAAATTAATTCGACTAATTGTTCACGGTTCCAGAGAGAGGATCTGGAAGGGCCACTGGACACCCTGGCGCAGAGTACAGACGGCGCTACAATAGCAGCCTGCAGAGCTGGAAACTACACTGCATTATGCTTCCTGAATGTTGACCAGTAGACCTGGTAGTAGACCTGTCAGTTACCCTGCATTATGTCTTCTGTCAACCAATAGACATGGCAGTAGGCCTGGCATTAATCCTGTGTTAATATCTTGTGGATTAACGGAGGCTGAACTTGACTAAGTACAGGGTGGCCCATAAGTAAGGTACTTTTTTAGAACTATTAGAGCTATAAAACTACAAATGGTAAAGAGTTTTAGTTAATTCAGAATGAATGAGGAAATTTTAAAGTTTTCTACTAGTGTATCAAGTCTACCGACAATCACAAGATATTGCCCAAAAATTTCATAAAATCCACCCCCCAAAATGAATCATTCCATCCTACGGACTACCAAAAGCGATTAGGTTTTACGAATAGATTTCTGCAGCGGGCAGAAAATGAAAACTTTGTAAAAAATTTAATAATGACTGATGAAGCACATCTTCACCTCAATGGTTTTCTTAATAAGCAAAATTGCAGATTCTGGGCTTCAGAAAATCCAAATGAAATTCATGAACGTCCACTTCACTCAGCTAAAGTAACAGTATGATGTGGCATCACGTTTCCGAGGATCATTGGACCATATTTTTTTGAAGATGCTAATGGTGTTAATGGAAACCTGTATAGATAGATGATTCAAGAATATTCGATACCTGAAATTGGAGATAATAACACAGAGATTACCTTTATCCAACAAGATGGAGCTACAGCGCACACAGCGAAAGAAACAATGCAAATGTTAAAAGCAATTTTTCCAAATAATAATTTCTCGTTTTGGTGATATACCGTGGCCGCCTCGATCTCCAGATCTAAGTGCTCCTGATTTCTTTCTCTGGGGATACTTAAAGGAAAATGTTTACATTGAAATGCCTGATACTTAAGAGCAATTGAAACTAAACATCATTCAAGAGATCAACGACATTTCATCAGAGACATTAAGGAAAGTAAAGAACAGCACCGTTGAAAGAGCACGCCTTTGTTTGACTAATAATGGTCATTTAAAAGATATTGTATTCCATAGTTAAAAGTATTTTATTGTTTTATTTATAAATTCATATTAAACTTTGAAATTTATTCTGTCATTTTGAATTAACAAAATCTCTTTACCATTTTAAGTTTTATAGTTAGAATAATTTTAAAAAGGTACCTTAATTATAGGCCACCCTGTATGATTGCGGGGGTAAGCAAAGAAGCACAGTCAATGTTACTGACAGCGAAATCAGTACGAGAACAAGAACGAGAGGCCTCTAATCGCAACAAAAAAGTTTTGCACATGCATAAATGACAAATGTATGTCATAACGATAAGAGAAAATATTAACAGAGTAACTTGCATAAAACCACAATATGCTAAAAACCTAAAATTAAATTCAACACCCTGCATTAAGTCTTCTGTTGACTTATAGGCAGAACAGCAGACCTGGCAACTGCCCAACATTTTATCCCTTGAATGATGACAAATAGACCTGGTACTCGATCTTCCAATTGCTCTGTATTGTGCCTTATGAATGCTGACCAATAACCTTGACATGTAGACCCGGAATTCGCCTCGCGTTGTCGTTCGTGAGTTAACCTCGCCTAACATATCACTACTAACTGACTTATAACAATAAATTAACGAATTTATATTCAAATAAAAAAATCAATTTAGCTAATATTTATATATTTATAAAGCTCTAATAACGAATTTGAA
The DNA here is from genome assembly GCA_006783055.1 of Trinorchestia longiramus. NCBI lineage: Eukaryota > Metazoa > Arthropoda > Malacostraca > Amphipoda > Talitridae > Trinorchestia > Trinorchestia longiramus. The sequence goes on along the minus strand of VCRD01000983.1, from coordinate 102,741 downwards.
CTTTCCGGTGGCTATAGACTTTTGGATTATTTTTATTTGAACTTTGGTAGACCAGCGTGAAAACCCAAAAATATGATTTTAGAACTGGAAATGAAGGAAAAAATTATAAGTCATAAATGGCTATTTAAGAATGATGTAAGTGTTATTTTTGAAATGTAATAAAAGTAAATGGTCAGCTTGTGTTTAGTTCTGTTTAATCCTTAAATAGTCAATAAATCATATGTAAGTAAATATTAAGCCCTTTTCATAACTGTGCTGTACAATGCTTACTCTGATGTAGTAAGATACTAAACACCTCCCACAAAGCTAAAATAAATAAATTTTTAAATTAATGTTATAAAAGATGAATAAATGTCATAAAACTACTAGCCCTCAAAATGCTTATTGTACTGTGGTGCCGCATGTGAGCGCCAGCAGAAGATTAAATGAGGGACTCACAGTTACTCTATTTTCTCATGCGCATCAAATTAAAATTAGATCAATGAGGTGTGGGAAATGCTATCACAATAATGAGCCCCATTCCAAATTAGTAAATGCTATTGGCTCTTTAGCGTCCAAAAGAAAGAAGTTTGTAACATTAACATCGTACCCATTCTTTGTGCGCTGGTGTCCTGTGTTCTGCGTACAGTGTTTTCCTTGCTCTTCTGCGCATTGCTAAGTAACATTCTTACTTGCTACCTCCGCGCAGTTGTTGAGAGCTTGTGATTGTGTGAAGTAATTATAGTAAGTTTTTGGGTCCCATACGTCCTTCCTTCTCGCTCTTTTGGGTTGATCCTTGTTGGGTGCTGCTGCAATTTCTTCTTGTTGGTCACCTTGTCTGCTATGAACATGGGGCTTTGTCCGACGTCTCAGAATCTGTTCAGCTTTTTGGGGATCATCACCAGCAAATCGAGATTCAAGAGTAGGAAATTTGGTCATCGTTTTCCAACAGGCTAGAAGTTGTTACGTTTAAGAAGGGAGGATCTCTGAAGGGCGTGAGATTTTTGCACCCTAAACTGGATGTAATATTTATCAGAAGGTAAGGTTATGGGGGTTGTCTTGTGCACCTCTAGTTAGGGAATTCAATGGCTTTTGTTTCTTTATTAGTCCGTAGGGCAGCAGGAGGAGAGAAGACACTTTCCGTTGGCCACGAGTAGAAGAGAGAGCTCGTAAGTATGGGAGCCAAAATATAAGGCAATTCAGGAACTAATTTCTGGCCTCAAATAAATATAAGGGATCCGATAAGGTAAGTGATGCAGGAAGATATCCTGAGCTCAATAAAGTTTAAGAGAACCAATAAGGTGAGTAAGGTTTAAGAACAAGGGGGACTAAAGTGGCTTTCTTCGCAGAAAGGTTGCTCTTGCAAAGAAAATGAATGAAGCTTGAATCTTAAAACAAACAAACAATCTTTATTTCCAATCATGTACACAGTACATAGACATTTAGTACATTGGGTTTTCAAATTCTTAAGGTTAACATTCTTAGAGTAGGGGTGATGATGAAGCTCTATTATCCCGGAAGATTTGATGGGCGTGTCCATGGGCCATGACTGCTTACCCAGGAATCCTTACCGATATGTGCAAGCTCACGGCACGAAGAAGCAACGAGAAACGTCTCGTGCTCACGGCCGGGTTCGAACCCGCAGTCTTTCCGCACGAAGCAGACACCTGATACCCAACACAAGCCGTAGACCACTCGACCACGGTGGCTACAATTTTTACCGCAATGAATGTAAAAGGTTCCGTGTATCATGTGAAAATGAAATTTGGTCATCGTTTTCCACCAGGCTAGAAGTTGTTACGTTTAAGAAGGGAGGATCTCTGAAAGGCGTGAGATTCTCTCATTTCTTCAGAGTATGAAACTTGATGAATCCAAGATAGAATGGATGAAGCCTGTATGAGGGTGTAGAGACTCGGAAATATCGTAATTAATTTAGAATGATCTTAGGTTCGATACAAAAATATAATGTATTTTAGTAATATTTTTGGAGTTAATATTTATACATTTCATGTCATTTGAAACTAGTATTTTAAAGTTAAAAATTCAATCGTAGTTCCAACTCCAAATTGTCACCCTCGTTTATAGAACACCATAGTCAACCACGAGCCTATAGGCTAAGTGCCCGTCAGTTCCTTCCGCACCGTTACCCAGTGTACAGTAATTTTATTCGCGCTTTCAGTCTCTCTGACGGGTTTCAGTTTCGTTTTCAGTTCAGTTTCAGTTTCAGTCTCAGTCTACGAATTTCTCAATTTCGGTCCTTGATCTTGGCTTTAACTTCTGCTGATTTTGATCGTGTCAAATAATAAATCCGCAAGCTTCGAAGCCGATCGTATCACTTCCCTGGAAGAACATCACTCACGAAATAATCACAACAGAAAAATAACACGTTCCCTAAACTCGTTCCCTAAACTGATGACTCTAAACTCGTGACCCTAAAAGGGAAGACCACGAGCAGGATCGCCAGGTGTTGAAGAACACTTCACTTTAAAACATTAAAACTTACGTTGTTGTCTTTACAAGAGATAAATAAGTATTAACGTATTTTGAAAGGGCTGGTGAATGGCTCGTGAAGGATAAAGTTGAAAAGAACCATAGTGACAGTACAACAGAGGACTATGAATAAATTTAAGAATACAGTGTTACGTTTTGTGGGGTGTGGTTGATTTTACCGTTTAAGTGGTTACGTTTAGGACTGTCACTCTGGTACTGTGATTGGTTACCAGTGTCAAGTTTTTTTGGTTGGTGTCCAGAGTTAAGTATAAAAATGTTACGATACGCAACACACCACGCAACAATTTATCAGAAGTTAAGGTCATGGGGGTCGTCTAGTGCACCTCTAGTTGGGGAATTCAATGATAATACGGGACTCAGCTTTTGTTTCTTCATTGGTTCGTAGGGCAGCAGGTGGAGAGAAGACATCCGTTGTCCACAAGTAGAAGAGATTGAGAACCAAGAGTTGATGTAGAGTGATGATCTAGAGTTATGATCTAAAGTTATGATCAGGAGTTATGATCAAGAGTTATGATCAGGAGTGTAGACTTTTAGTGAATTCCAAGGGTGAGAATAAAGAATTTGAGTATGAAGACCGAGACGAGAGCAGGATCGCCAGGTGTGTTGTTATCTTCACAAGAGCTAGGTACGCAGTGTAGCAAGACCTGCTACCCCTTTAAAGTTTATAAAATTAGAAATATTAAAATAACCTTATTTTTAGTAATAAAAATAAGACTAA
>VCRD01000983.1:39838-97673 GCA_006783055.1 Trinorchestia longiramus | reverse complement strand
TGGAAGCTGAACTGGCCAAACTTTCATCTGGACGCTCTGAAGTGGCTGGCAAGAATCAAACGAAGTTCCAAGCTATTTCTCGTGCGAATTTCATGGAAATACAAGCTGAGTTTCCTGTTGACAAGTTCCTTTATTTACCTTGAGTAAGGTCACACGGGCAGTTAGATTAGGCTTGTTAAAGTTGGTTGCTTAAAATCCCCCAAGCACGACCAAACTTTACAGCAGTAACGTTCTGTTTGAAACTCCGGGGTTCCTAGAGTGACAAAAACCTAATCACAAAAATACATGAAATTTATTGTAAAAAGTACAATTTAATTTGTACGCGATTAATTAAAACACATAATTTGAAAATGCTAGGAGCATGAGCAGTGATATAATGCTACACAGAGAATTGTTATAAATAGAAATTTACACGGAGCTCACTTAAGGTTACAAAAACCTACACATAAAAATACAAAGAAGTTATTGTAAAAAGTACGATTTTATTTGTAACGGGATTATTAATGCGCAATACTGAAAATAATCGGAGCATGAGAAGCGATGGTATTGCTACAAAGTAATAAACTCTACAGCTGAGTACTTCCTGTGTCTCATTTTAACCTTAAGGCAAATTCACAGCGCAAATGCAAAGCAGTCTTCTTAACATTAGGTTAATTTGCCAAATTTGATTAGTTCATCAATTCAAGTTGTATTAACACACAATTCCTGACGCCAGAATTGTTCTTTACCACATGTTAACATACCATGAGTAAAGATTTCATTTAAAATGCAACTAGTAGATAACTTTTTATTATATTCTATTTTATATTTCATTTATATTCTTGACAAGAAAGATTATGTATGATATAAGCTCTGGCTAAATTTATGGCTACAGCTGAAAAATAGTTAGCGAGCTTTAGCTAGAAACAATACGAGCTCTTATAGAGTTGGCACTACTGCTAAGAGTAGAAAAACTCGCATGCGGAAAGCCTGTGAAAGAGTGCTGTTCAACCGTGCAGACGCAGTCCGTACTGTGTGTAATTATGCATTTAAACTATTGTAGTAATTATGCTTAAATTTTGTCGGCAGTGCTTAAAGCTCATTCAGTGACATGTAAAGTATTTGTTTTAACTTGCTAAAAAAAAATTTTTTTTACCACTTGAGGTAGTGATGCTAGAGGTTCATGATGAGTTCCCAGGCATAAGCCTTCTACAGGAAGTAGTCACCATGGATATTTTGACTCTTAATCGAGGTTTTAACATGAAACTTTTCACCACAGCATTTGGTTATCTTTAATTGATTTTGAATGACTTTTTTGGACTTTGTTTAACATTTAACAAATTCAGCGACATGTTTGATGGATAAATTACCTAAAGTGACTGAACACAAAAGAAATGTACCCCATATGTTCAAGTAAAAATGGAAATTTTTTGTTATTTTGTATGCCTCATTTTAGTGTGCTGGTGTGGCAATTCATTATTTCTTAATGTTTTAGGGCATGTTTATTATTTATTTCACAATTTATTTAGTCTGCTGCATTGTAAATAATTTTGATTTATATCCTCTGGAAGCAATTGCCTGTAATTATCATTTATATTTGCTATAATAAGTTTGTACTGCATTTCATTATGGTTTGATTGAGCAGTATTCTATTAAGTTTGTGTAGGATTTAATGTATTTTTCTTTTTGATGTATTCATCATGGTTTACTGTTTGATGTATTCATCATGGTTTACCATTTTCACTCTTCCCTGTACCAAGTTTTACTGATTTTATCGCTTGCTTAACAGCCCTGCAGGTGCAGGCTATGTTCTTGGTCATAGAGTTCTGCTTGGCAGTAAAGTAAATGTGGTAAAGATTGAATAATAAGAAAACTTATTAAAGGTTCTATTACTCATCCTTGCTGAGCTTGTTTTTGAAAGCTCATCATTCTCAGGTTAGCATGGTCAACTAATAATTAACATACCTTTCATACACACTACATCCACAAGCTGGAGATGTGCATATGTCTAACCACAAGTCTACTGTAGGAGGCTCTCAGCAAAATGAATTTTTTGAATATAAAGTAAACTGTACTTTATACTGCAAGCCCTCTGAGCTATTGTGAAGACACAGTGTTAATGTTCTAGTTATGGATTTCTTGGTGCTTGTAGCTTTATTCATGGAAACAGCGATACCAAAATGTATCGTCCATTGCCGGTGATTAGGCAACTGGATGGACTTCGTCTGCAAGGCTGAAATCTCCTCTTGTAAATTTTGTAAAGCATCTACAGCAAGTTCTTCCATTCATGCATTCGACTGCATAGACTGGAACATCCTCGTCAGAGCATCCTCGTCAGCGCATCCTCATCAGCACGTCCTTGTCAGTGCATCCTCATCAGCACGTCCTCGTTAGTGCATCCTCATCAGCACATCCTCGTCGGCACATCCTCACCAGCATCAGCCGTATCCTATCTGCACACAACACACCTAGCAAGAATCAGTGCAGAAGTGTACAGCAAAGCTGACTGTGCACTTTGGTACTACAACAATATCTTTATTTTCCCTCTTGCTCTCTGCACTGTAGCAGCTGAATACATCTGAACAGTGTTTCTGTATTAGAATATTTTTCGTAATCAAATTTTGAAATATTTCTACCTGCGAGGTGTTTGGTGTCGTACACATTGAGTTCCATGTCGGGCCTCGGTGCTCTAAAATTTTTAGCATTGACATTTTGCAAGAAAGTAATGAGAGGTAGAGCTCAGATTCAGCAGTATACGTGAGGGATGTATCTACAAATGAGTTTTATAGGCTGTGTTACCTAGCCAGTGTAGTTTGTTTTTTAAAACAAAGTTTTTCATTCATGGGATCTACCTCATGAGTTGTTACACACCAAGTGTTAATTATAACTTTTCATATGCACATAACCATCCATTCAAGATTATTGTTACACCCTAGGCTTAGCATTTCTGTAGTATGTTCATAACCACTTATTCAAAATTTTGTTTTTCAAAGCAATGCTTCAGTTTTGTGTTCAGCAAACCCTGATACATTTCTGTCCTTTGTTGTGTAGTTATTTAGCTAGACATGCATAGAATTTCCTCTTGTTTTGTTGCATGAGCATGGAATGTGTGGTAAAATGGTTTGAGTTTGTGAGGGTGCAATTTTCAAACTGAAAAATACCAGAGGATTGACCTGTTGCACTAATTGATAGTTATTAACAGTTTGGCTTAATTGACTGTTTTGGCTGGTTTGACTGTTTTGGCTTGGTTGAATGTTTTAGCTTGAGTGACAATTTTAATAGATAGAAGAAGAATACAGGAAGTTCGTTTCTTTTATTTATTTCTAGGTGAAAGCAGGTCAGGTCTACAAAATTCAGACACAGAATGACTGGTGGTAAGTCCAAGAAAATAGGATCTTGTAAGATGAAATACCCAGCCTGGATCAGATCATCCATATCCAGGAAGCTGATACCCACTTCACGCTTCCATACACTCTATGTTCATAACAAGTATTTTCTCATGCAAATCTCTACTCACCTCTTTGTGCAATCGTTCATACTCCTCATTACAAGCCGGTGTTCTCAACAAACTTGTGACAGCCACTCTCACATTCTTCTTTCGTGCTCTTTCAACCACTTTCATAATCACATTCACTGTCGCTTCACTTCTATTCTCAGGCAGTCCATTTCCACCTCCTTGTACTATCACCTTGCCTTCATCCATATCATCAATCACCTTTTCAGCATACTCACAAATTTCTTTTACTCCTTTTCCTCTCAAACTTGTACATTCACTACTTCCAGTCATCATTACATACCTATCAACATTCTTCACCATGCTATCTCCACATATTCTTATTACTGGCCTCACTCTACCTTGCATTTTTCTCTTTCTACCATGCTCGCCTTTCATCACATCTATCTCATTTATCTATGTTCCACCCACTTTAATCCAAGGACCATTCATTTTCTCGTTTATTCTATTCTGTTCATCCCTGTCATTTATTCCATTCATCTCAATCATCCCCATTTCATTCACTTTTGCCCAGGGACCATTCATCATCTCATTTACTCTACTCGGTTCATCTTTCACTCATGCGACTGGCACCATCATATACATCATCCACTTTCATTTTACGCCTTACATCTTCTCCTTTCAGCTTCCTTTCATCCTCTAACTCTCTCCTGAGAGACACAGCCTCTGCCTTCAGCATTTTAATCTCCCCCTTCATCTTTGTGTTTACATCAGCCATCTTCACTTTTTCATCCACCATACACTTCCAGCAATCAAACACCAAATTATGTCTCTCACTTTCAGTCATCTAAGTCAAGCCCTTACATGACTCCAAATCCACCCACATCTTACATGTCCTGCACTCAATCATGCTACAAGATCCTGCCTTCTTAGACTTACCACCAGCCATTCTGTGTCTGAATTTTGTAGAACTACCTGCTTTCACCTAGAAATAAATACAACAAACCAACTTGCTGGATTCTTCTTATATCTATTAAAGGGGTCACTCAAGCTAAAACATTCAAACAAGCCAAAACAGTCAATTAAGCCTTAACAGTCAAACCAAACAGTCAAGTAAGCCAAATTTTCAAATTTAATTTACTTGGGGCATGCAAGAGAACTAAAGATTCACAAGACTGTTCCTGTTGGAATTGGATGACCTATGGACGATTAGTTATTGAGAGGTCGTGGAGATAAAGGACTGGAGTGGGATTGCAATAAGTGGAAGAAAAAACTGAAAAACTAACAAAAGAGTTTGGTCTGAATGAATGGAAGCATAGTATGAATGGGAAAACTACTTTAATTTGGTATACCAGTAAGAATGTATCAAGGTTTGAAATGTTTTATGATGGAAGTTTTGGTAGCTAACTCTTGTTTGCCATCGGATGTAAGGCATTAAGTGTGAATAGGCATACATGGAGGTGGAATGAGGGGAATACAAGGTTATGTCTGCAGCGTAACAGAGGAGTAGAGGAAACAGTTGAACATCTAGTCATGGAGTGTTGGAAACATGAACATGAACAAAAGAGCCTCATGGATGTGGTCCATGAGCAGTATGGAGAGATCTAGTGGAATGCAAGATGGGTTGAAGGGACTCTGGTATGGGATATCTTGTGGGGCTGGATGAGGAGTGTAATATGACTGTTGTGGATGAGATGAAGTGTTTCTTGGTGCATGCGTGGGGTAAGCTATATTGATGTTGATTAGTTAGTGTCTTTAAATGTGACTACCTGCAGAGCATTGCATGTGTGTTGAAGGGAATTGGAGGTCGTTATAATGGCCCCATCCAATCGCTGGCCCTAAATATAAGTAAGTCTGTTTGATGTATTCATCATCATTTACTGTTTGATGTATTCATCATTGTTTACTGTTTGATGTATTCATCATTGTTTGCTGTTTGATGTATTCATCATGGTTTACTGTCTGCAATCCATTAGACTTTATTTATTGAGTCTCTCTTTTGTCATCTATGCACCATTGTTGTTTTTACTTAGTTTTAATTTTGTTTTTTGACTTCTGTTTTTACCATTAATATTTATTCATATATTATGGTTTATTCATAGTTCATATTTAAGTGTCCCTGATAACTTAACTTTAAAATGAATATCAAGGGCAATCAAAGCCTTTGTTATGTCCTTTAATTCCATCTAGAATACACATACAGCAAGGTGTCTATGATAATTCTTCAAAGATTACTTTGAATAATTTAATGCAAAAATTATGATCTGCTAATCATGCAGAAAAATAATTAACTTATGTTATATTGACAAGTCAACCTTAATTTCCCCATAAATTGGAGTTTTGTTGTGGTTTACCATTTGTAAGATTCTCTTCTGTGTATAATTTTTTTATTTTGTAGTGAAAGTGTTGATTTTTGAGTGATGTAAAGGATAGTTATGATGTACAGGATGAAGGCTGCAAAGTCCAAAGGATAGGAATGGTGTGCAGGATGTAGACAGTAGTTGAAAGAAGAATAGGTATGGTAGGCAGGATGTAGACAGTGTAGTTGAAAGAATAGGTATGGTGTGCAGAGTGGAGACTGAAGTCCAAAGTATGGGTATGGTGTGCAGAATGAGTACTGTAATCTAAGAGACTGTTATAGTGTGCAGAATGAGTACTGTAATCTAAGAGACTTATAGTGTGCAGAATGAGTACTGTAATCTAAGAGACTGTTATAGTGTGCAGAATGAGTACTGTAATCTAAGAGACTGTTATAGTGTGCAGAATGAGTACTGTAATCTAAGAGACTGTTATAGTGTGCAGAATGAGTACTGTAATCTAAGAGACTGTTATAGTGTGCAGAATCATGGAGCTTGAAGTATTTTTTATGTTGGTTCTTGGAATCTTAGTTTTAATAATAGGTCTGCACTGTGTTCATTGATATGCAATTGCATTAACAAAGATAAATAATTGAATAGTTTTCATTGTCAATTAATAATTTATATTGTATTACAAATAATTTTATTAATAATCAATGAGGTGTTAATTCATGATTTAGTGTGTAGAGTATAATTAATATAAATAATTAAATTAGTTGTAGGGAAGTCTTCAAGATCTTAGATAATGTTCAAAATACATTACAAGTTCATGTATGTTGTGCTTATTGTTGTCTTGATTGATTTTAATTGATTTGAACTTTTTTTCAGAAATATTTCAAAAATGGTTGTCTTGCAGCATAATGGTGGTGGAACCCTGACCACTGGTAACCCTAAGAAAATAATCAAACAACGTTTGAAAACAAGAGCTGTGCGAAAACGTCAAGCAATACAAAAGAAAGCTGAAATAGAACAACAAAAGCAGATTAACTCAATTGGGAATATTGATGCTTTTTCACCTGAAGATGAAGAAATTTTTAATGACTTTCCTATGCTACCAATTATTGAAGAGCCCTGTACATGGAATGAGACCAAAAGAAATGAAGTTATGGTATGTTCTCGTGTTTCTAATCATAATATTCAAAGCTCAATTTTGGATGTTTATTTAGGCTTTCCATTCTATTGCATCTTCTATTTTGTTCATGTGTGATGGTATTAAAGTTCATGGATATCTACTTTCCTTTTGTATAATCTAAGGCTTTCAGCTATGGCTATGAGGTAAGATTCTATGTACTTTTTTTAGTTATCCCTAATGGTAAAATAAATTTAATGATTATTGCCAGAATTAAACATGTTCAAATTAAGTGTGGTAGGTGCTTATTGTACATTATTGTTTAATTGTTTAGTATTCACAATTACTATTGGTACTGATTTAGATGCTTGATGAGATCTTGTTTGCTCACATTTACTTGTATTTTTATAATGTAACTAGCATTTTCTGGTGATATGCCTTTCTCTTTTGTTTCATTGACTTGTCTGGAATGTCAGCTAAGCTATTTCTTATTGAGCAAATAACCTAAGAATAATCTATTAAGTTAAAGAATAGTCATTGTAAATGCTTCAGACTTCTATTATTTTTAAATATAAACTGTAGCTGCAAAATTCATTCCTTCTCTAAGTTCTGCATTGCTTCATTCATGTTTACCTTGAGACAATAAATGAACTATTTTTAGTAGCAATGAGTGTATTTTGAATGTTCTGGTTTTGACAACTTTAATCAATATACAACATGCAAGAGAATGTAATTCAAGAGCTGATTATGCACTTCTACCATATTTAATAGTTTGCTGGCCATGTGGCATTCAGTGATAGTGTTTTCCCACTAAAAAATAAATGTTAACATCTTCTAACTGGTCCCCAGTTAGCTTGTGTGTTTTTTAATTATTTGAATGGTAATTTCAACTTGCTACAAAAAGTTGGTTACTAATTGTGTTTTGGTTGTGTAATTTTGAGTGACAAATTTGTCACAGTTTGCCTTCTTGTCTGTCAAATGGTTGACTAAACTTATTCATTGTTTTTCAGTCATTATGGTGTCGAGTGCTTGGAGTTTTCCCAGTAATCACAAGCCCAGCTTGTCCTGCTGCCTATGTTCCACTGGCTGAGAAGAAGAGGCAATTGGCAAGTAAGTTATTAAAAGTATGAATAGTAATTTGATTGAGACTCTCCCTTCTTATTTAGACACTTGATGGATTCTCCCATTTTTTTGCTCAAGAGCAATAATGATCTTGTAAATATGTTGTATGTATTACTGTTTTCAATTCAATAGTTAAATGTTTGGTTTGGTTAATTTTTAATGCTGTGCATTACATACTTATTATATGATGTGTTTTAGGTCCAACAGTTATTTTCAGTTATCTGAACAAAAAATGAATTTTTTCAACTTTGAAAAGGCAATCAATTATTTTGTACATTTAATGCTTTGTTTCTGTATGGAATAATTTTTCCTTAAATATGAAGATTGAAAAAACTTTTAATAAATATTTACTAAAGTATTGTATACATGTACCCAACTGGTACTTGTTAGAGGCTGTTCATATTTTAAATCTAAAGATGAATTCAATCTGCTGGCTTTAGTCTTCACTGAAGGCTGTGCTAAGGTATGTCACATAGCAGAAATTGAACATTTTGCTTCATAGAAGTACGAGTATGTTGGTCATTTTTTTAAGCATCAACCTAAGACCTGTTGGTGTCAACCAAACTCATAAATTGGATGGTGGATGTAATGTAGCTAATGAAACTCACTGTTGAACTCACTATTAAAAAAATATTGTATTTAATGTTACTTCCATGCATAGGGCAAGAAAGTTAATTATTATATGGTGCAATACAGGAAATGAACATCAATGTGTTCTGTTTTTCAGATGCAACAACAGAAAAGCAGCGCTTGAAATTGATGGCAAAGTATGGTCTTCTTACGGCTGAAGGTTAGACTGCAGAGTTTATTGATGTGTCATGCTGTAAAACTCTAGGTCTTTGGAATGGGTTGTTGTTTTTACCTCACCTAACATCAAATGTAAAAAGATTTTTCTTTGTAGTGCATGAAGCTAATTACCTTCTTAGTGGTTAGATACTCTAAGTACTTTAACTTACTTGTATTGATAATTAATCATACACTCTGGGTAAAGTTAAAAAAGAAACAAGTTGCAACTTTTTGGCTTCTGCATTTTATATTAAAGAACTATTGGAATACTATATTCTGTGATCAACAATATTCTGTAGCATTTTTCTATGTCAGGAAGCTTGCTTATGAATGAGACACACAGCACAATGTTAAAAAATGTTTTTCAGCTCATTAGGTCATGTCACGTGAAAATGCAAGGCCAGCTTGCTTATTTTTTACTAGCTCGTTTAGGTAAAATTTTGAACAGGTACTCCTCACGGTCAGACGGTTACTTCTTTATGCACTGGATTATGAGGGTCACAATGTGCATACATGTTGCACACATTTATTTTATTTATATTTCATGAATGTAATTTTTGTTTAGCATTCTTCAATTTTGTATTACTGTTTAATGTACGCAGCAAATGCTATTATAAATAAGAGCCTTACAAGTTATGTCATCTCTTTTGTTCTGAATATTACCAAAACTATGCTGTGCTGTACATGATGTTGGTAACTCCCAGGGCCAGTGCATGATTGAGAGTAATACACGTAATTAAAATGCCTGTGCATGTGTGTGACTGAATTGACTTACGAGATTGAGGTGTACATGCATGATTGATGCCCTTTCTTTAGACGGCATGGGACTTGGGTATTAACCAGAGAATGGGCCAAACGGCTTGTTCTATTACCTTTATTCTACTGTAAATAATAACCCTTTAGCACTCCCAGAAAGTTTGCTGCTTTTGGCCGCACGTTTTTCACAATAAATATAGAAGTACAAAGAATATGTTGAATTACATTGGTGACGATTGGTAAAATGTTGAAAGAAGACTTTATCAGTAATAAAAACACGAGACCCATGTATGGGTCTCAGAAGTGTCAAGCTTATTGATATCAGTCAGGTGTGGGTACCACATGGAGGTCTCAGGAGTCACAAGTTTTCTAAATGGTGATGCGAGACCTACATAAAGCACTCAGACGTTTCAAAAGAGACATCTGAGTCTCACATGTGGGTCTCAGACTCTGAAAAGGTTTGAGTGCAAAATGTTTTTGCTTTTTTTATATAGCATCCTAATTAATGCATGTGAAATTACTGCTGTTTTATAGTCAGTATGCTTATCTTAATTTTTCCTTCCGTTCTTATGTCTATTGAAATTATGGTGCATTTCAATTGATGATATTTGAATACATGTTTGGTTAAATTTTTCAACTTTTCCTCTCAGTGCCCTGAAAACCATGCGCACGCAAATCCAAACTTAGGGTTGTGTACATATTCTTTTCTGTTCATTAATTTTTATACTCCAGTTAGGTAGTTTTTTATTTCAAGTGGATGTTTTGAAGGATAGTCTGTCTTTTTCCTAAAGTTAAAATAAAGGAATTTTTATCTGAATTTTTTCAAACTAATTTTCTACTGTTTGAACATGCATTAGCTGAAATTTTCCACCCTGAAATTATTAGAATGGAATGGTACTGTTTTTCCTCGTTTTTAACAAAAATTTTTTTAATAATGTTAAGAATGTAACCTATTTCTAACAATGTTGCCTTTTCAGTGTATAACTTTGTATATCATTTCTTAATTTTTTAAGGTTTGTAAAGGGTGTGGCAAAAGTCACATGATATATTTAGAATTAATCTATGCAAAAACAACTTAAGATAGAAACTTCAGGTAATTTGCTAACGAAAGAAAGGGTTTTGGAGTTTTTATTTAAATAGGATATCATCTAAATGTCCACCATGTTGGTTTATGCACATGTGGATTCTTTTCGTAACAGAATCCAACACTTTTCTTAGCATCTCGGGAGGAATGTTGCGAATCTCTTGAGAAATGTTCTCCTTCAAATGTTCCAAAGTACGAGGCCTATTAATGTATACTTTTGACTTTAAGTACCCCCATAAAAAGAAATCCAAAGGGGTCAAATCACAATATCTAGGAGCCCAAGGAATCCCACTTCACTCACAAAAGGTTACTGTCTGGTGCGGTACGACAAGTGAAAGGATTATTGGTCCCTAATTTTTTGAAAATCAGAATGGAGAAACTGCGACTGTAACTGGAGCTGCATATCGAAAATTCATTGAAGAATATTTAAGACCTTAAATTCAAGATGGGAAGATGTGGTTTCAACAAGATGGTGCAACAGCCCATACAGCAAAGGAATCAATTCAACTTTTGAAGACAATTTTCCCAAATCGATTAATTTCACGTTTTGGTGATATTCCTTGGGCTCCTAGATCTTGTGATTAGACCCCTTTGGATTTCTTTTTATGGGGGTACTTAAAGTCAAAAGTATACATTAATAGGCCTCGTACTTTGGAACATTTGAAAGAGAACATTTCTCGAGAGATTCGCAACATTCCTCCCGAGATGCTAAGAAAAGTGTTGGATTCTGTTTCGAAAAGAATGCTCATGTGCATAAACCAAGATGGTGAACATTTAGATGATATCCTATTTAAATAAAACCTCCAAAACCCTTTCTTTCGTTTGCAATTTACCTGAAGTTTCTATCTCAAGTAGTTTTTGCATAAATTAATTCTAAATATATCATGTGACTTTTGCCACACCCTTTAGAATAACTCTACGTAAAAAGTGTCTAAGGAATGAATTACATTTCATTCTCCACTTATTTTATGCATTTTCATCACCTTCAATTTAAGTACATAGTGAATATTTTATTTATCATGATGAATTTTTTTCATAAGTAAATATTTATTGATTTTTCTGTAAATGCATTGGTGTAAGTTTTGATGTAATGGGCAGCTAACCAGAAAAAGGCAGCAATGAAGGAGCAGCTGCGCTTAGGTGAGCTGGTGCTGGAGCGTGTACTGCCTGGCAGGATGGACACGGAATACAGCCTCAAGGCTGCTCTACAGATGTGCGAGTCCAGACACGACACCATCAAGCCTGAAGAAGGGCTTAGTGAGTAACAACTTCAAGTTATTCACCTGTTTATCTTTATTAATTTTACACGGCTAGACATTTTCCCTTCATTTTAAAGAGGAGGAAGATGCTGAGTTGAATCATCAATGTATACTGCTGTAATGATGGCTCGCCGTTGTACGTCTAGGTCTGTAAGCCGCTTCTTCAGGCTTCAGTTAGACTGGGCAATGTATGACGCAGAGCTGTACAAATATCACTAGTTGCCTCGTGTGTAGCACTGCTATGGTTCTCAACTCCCATGCACGACCTACCTCCGAGAGAGAGAGAGAGAGCCTGACTAGCTCGAGCTACGTCAGGGTAGAGCCTAAGTTTTGCCGATCCACATATATTCTCGATTCATTTGTCTTTCGCATTTACGCTTATGTTCTAGATACATTATCCTATTCCAAAGCACTTCTCCACGCTTCATTCATCTAGTCATACCTCAATTTGCATCTAAAATACCTCTGTAAACAGACGCTTCTCGTTCTTTTTCTGCATGTGCCCAGACAACATGAACAACCTATTTTTCAACAACACTTGCATGTCGCATCTCGTTCTTTACACCTTGTTATTTCTCCCTAACCATGTCGTTCTTGTTATATTTTGCAATCACCTTATTTCTGATATAAGGGTTTTCTGTTGCAATCTCCTAGTCTATGCACTCAGCAACTCTCTTCTGGAAACTTCTCCGGTGGTTCTTGCCAATCCTCGTCCACTCCTACACACGTGTGATTGCTCACCGTGTTCCCTTGTTTACTCCATGACTCCTTACCTCCTCTATCCCTTGTTTACTCCATGACTCCTTACCTCCTCTATCCCTTGTTTACTCCATGACTCCTTACCTCCTCTATCCCTTGTTTATCAATAACTCCTTTGCCTTATCCCTGTATTGGCGGCAACACACGACCCCTAGTATTCGAAATACCTCATTTTTCCATCTTTCCAATTCATATCACATCTAATTCTTCATTTTAAGTTTACTTGAACGTCTCATATTTTTATGCTTTCTTAGCTCTACACTAAGTGCTCTTTTATAACGAACGATTTCGAATAAAAAATAAGAGAAAACGCTTATTGTTACGAATGTAAGACTTAATAATGGGGATGAAAGACCATCAATAATAGGGACGTAAGACGACGGTCGTTAATCTCTATACATAATAAAATTCAATGTGGTTATTTATATATGTATTAATATTTCGTCTCCCACCTGACTGCTGACTTATATGGGGGAATTAATTGGAAGCGTGTCATTACTAAAGAGCTGAAATAAAGTGTTTTAGGTTAAGTATTGACTTCTCAATGGAACCGGTATACATGTATTGTAAGCATTGTATTGTATATACAAAAGGAACAGAAGAACTATGAAATGCGCCATTTTTTCCGTTATTAACGTTCTTGCCCTTAAATGTGGAAACTCCTTCGCAAAGCCAGCGTCCACTGGCAACTCAAACGAAAAAATCAGTAAAAAACACGTGAATTTTTTCAAGTTTGTGCCTACTAGTAAGGATATAAAACTTAATAATAGAGATGTAAAAGTAATAATGATAGAAATATTAGGTTATGTTTTGCATGAGCACTATAATTTTCCGAGGCAGGAACTCGACTGTGATTTAATTAAGCTGCATTATCGGATGTTACAGAGACGATGAAGATGCACAAAAATATAAATTATGCTTCCTGCACTGAATCTCCCCTGGAGCTGCCTGAAAATCGCAGTTGCAGCCATTATGCTTACTTCATGATAAATATGTGCTTTGGATTATCTTTCATTATTTTTGTGTTGCAGAGCCTAAGAAGGACAGAGCAGCGCTGCTTCAGAAGATCAAGGAGCGGGAAGAGCAGAAAGAGGCTCGCCTGAAAGCCAAGGAGGTCGTCAGGAGAAAGAAGGCCATGGACCACATTGCAGAAAGCAGACAAAACAAAAAACTTGCCCTCATTGAGGCTGCGTGTAAGTTAAGAGAATATGCTTCCTTCTTTGTTCTTCATTCAGGCGTTTTTTGAAGACGTTTTCACTTGCGTTCTGTTTTTTTTTATTTCTTTGTGTCGTTTCGTTGGAATTGCTGATTTTTGTTTATTTATCACTATCCGAGTTTATTTTTAACATCGGAGTAAACGTGATTTAAAGATTACTCCTGATGGAGGCTTTGATATGCACTGCCTAATCATGTTGACGATAGCATGAATTAGACTTATTTGGGTATCAGCGTTTTCGCCTAACTTTATATAATTTTTTTTAATAATTTATTCAATAAGCTTGAATTCTTCTGTTAATAAACTTGAAATGCTGTTAGTTAGCTTGAATTATGGAGTAACAGAACTTGAATTTTGCTGTCCATGAGCTTGCAAGAGACGCTTATGGGGTCGTTCCTTTTCGAAATTATATTACATAAACTCGGGTCCCTCAAACCTCAATTTATTTGTCTCCTCAGGTTGTCCATTTACGAGTATTTTTCCAAGAAATTTTGAATTGTATATTGACTTTAAATTGGACGTTCATCTCTTTAAAGTGACTTGTTATGTCTTATTACAACTCAGCTTAATGTATTAATATTTTTCAGTAAATTCTTACGATGCGGATCGAGCAGAGGCTCTCAAGAAACTCATCCTGCCACAGGCAACTGAAGAAGAACCAGAAAAACATGAAGAAGAAGATGATCGGTCTGTGGATGACCGTGGCAGTGATGACAGCGACGCTTCTCTGCGTCATGATGAATTAGAGCTCGCTAGTTCAGCCCAGAATAACAGAGGCTATGTGTTCAACTTGCCAGGAGCTGTGCGGGACCCAATTAAGACGAAGAGGAAGACTCTCGAAGAGCTCAAGACTCAGCTGGCCGAGCAGAAACAGAAAAGGAAATTGGTGCGTGTTATTACTCGGGGGGTCACTCCTGTTTCATAGCTGAAGCTTATACATTGTCGTGTTATTTCGTATCTGCTTGTTCTGTAGAGAAAATTTTCCATTAATTCAAGATATCAATTTCCTTGAAAGTGTTTAAAGGCTCAAAAATCATAAATTAGTAAAAAATAAATTATACATTAGTAGAATATTAGTGTTTATATTCAGTATTTATGTATATTATTGTTTATATTCTCATGTCCTCTGCAGTTATCGCAGCTGCATGAGGTGAAGGAAGACGAGCTGGCTAACAAGATAGAAAACCAGGACGGTTGGACTGAAGCTGAGAAGAAAATTATCGGAGAAAAGGTGAGATTTCTAGTTTGTTTCCCTGTAACTCGGAGGAGTATGTCACCTCTGCAAATAGTATGTAGTGTATATTAGCCATTGGCGAATTATTGTTGCATTTAAATAACTTGGTGAATAAAATAATTGTTTTAGGTCTGACGATTTGTGATTATTCCAATTCTGATAATGGTAAAGCGTGGGGACTCAACTATTTGTCTCTCCTTTGAGGGGGGCTGCAAGTTTAATATCTGTTTTTGAATAGAATAGAATAGAATGAGGCTATAGGAACGAACCTTCTGGCCCATTCTTGGGTCGGATAATTACTTCGATAACTATTCGGTAGTTTTACCCAAGTCCCATGCCGTATTTCTAGCCGCGTCAACCATGTCGGCAGCGGGATTCGAACCCGGGTCTTCCCGCTCGCAAGCAGGTTCGCTCACCAGTCGACCAAGCTGGTGGTTTTATTGATAAAGCACTAATATTTTTGCAGTATCTTCATGAATTGAATACTGTGGTATTCATTGCAGTATAATTGCGCATTTTGACATGTTTTATTTCGAAATATTTCATGTGAAGGTGGAGAACGCTTCATCGTTGGCCCGCGACATTAAAAGGGTGGAGAAGCACAAGAAAAACAAGGGCAAGAAGCTGGATGAGGTGCTCAAGCGGCAGAAGGAGGACAAGCGTCAGCGCATGCTCAAGCGAAGACAGAACGTGCGCTCTCGCCGCGTCGACAAGCTCGTCAAGAAGATGAAGGGACTTAAGAAGAAGGGAACTTACGTGCCGGGTTTCATGTAGACAGGTGTGTTCTATAGGATATGTTCAATGATTGATTCAAAAATCGGGGCTATAAAAATTTAAAACGGAAAAATTTACATTGGCTGTTTGCTACCTAAACAGGATCTGAGGTATTATATATAGACTTTTTTGGTTATACTTTCGTTAAAAATGTTAATGTATTATCTACGTTGACACTCCAACTCTGAGAGTAAGTAAAGAGGAGTCGCATGCAGCCATTGTAACAATGATCCTTAATTAATGTTGGTTCTTTTGAGCCTTACCTCTCAGAGTAAGTGACCCAAGCGGGCGAAAGCACTGTCGGCTGAATATCCCCGCCGAGTGTTGTAATTATCCTTGTGTACCATCTCCAAACTATGAATGAAGACCAAGACATGGCTCAGAACCCATCAGGATTGCATCAGAAATGTGCTAGTTTATACTGTGGTTTCTGATGCACCTTTTATTAACTCCAGACCTGCCATGGTCAGCCTGATCTCTTCTCATCTTAAATATTTTTATCATTGTCTTTCGTTAACATACTTTCCTTTCACTTGCAACTTTATTTATTTGCTAACCGGACGCTGATCGTTTAATCTTCATATAATCACACCAGATAATACTCAGAGCTAGACTTTCCCAGGTAAGTACGTTATTTTTTTAATTCTTGACTCAAAAATGCTATAATAAAACGAGTATAATGCTATAAAGCGAGTTTTGTTTTTGATCTGTGTTTCACGCCAAGAAAAGTGTGTAAACTTAAATAAATCAAGTTCCAGTAAGTAAATAGTGCTCCTAAAATAATAATTCATGCTGCGTGTTCGTAAACTGGAAAATTATTACCCGAGTACTTTGTTAGATCAAGAGTGTGTACATTCAAGTAAAATTTCATTCATTGTTCAAAGTAGGCACAAGGGCCAAATCGAGAACCAGAACACGAAAAAATTGTACTTTCTGCTAGCTGACATAATAATTACGCAGCTTCGCCTGTGCTTGAACGAATTAATAATTCATGTTCTATGTTCAGAACCATGTAAAGGGAAGCTGACCGTAGATATCGTACTTTTTATTTTTGGGTAATCAGTTGAAGCATTATGTTTATGTTTGCATGTCCTGTACATATGTTATGCTCTGTGTACTGGATAATGATTGCCGTTGTATTTTCTTTCACTTCAGGCTTATGCTGCACTGGAGCTAGCGTCACCACCCTGCCACTTCGATAAAGTAAAATTTTGCGTGATACCGTTTTTCTGCTCCCTCTTTGTCACTTATTCGGATACATTTTTCTTGCAGATTATTTTTTCAATAATATGTAAACACTGGGTTCTAATCCAGCTGCCATTGTTCTATGGTTCTTTATGTGAGTGAAGGTGCATTGAGATGTTCTGTCTCTTGCAAGTGGAGACAAATTAGCGATATACCTTTGAAATTGTAAGGAAGCATCGAGGTTTCTTATTTGTGTATAGATCTTGGTTGCTAATTTGGTGAAAGATAATTTCCTAAATATTGAAACATCATTATGCATTTTGTTTGTAGGCTGATGGTTAACATTTCGTCTTTTGAGCATTCATTGAAAATTTGCTTTCTCAGAGGCACGTTGAAAGTTCTCACAATTTACGACTGAGCAAAATGATCCTATTCTTTTGGAAGATTTAGAAAAGAAGGATGCAATGAGCATGGAGAACCAATTTGAGAAATAAGGGAACTTCATTAATGAATTGAAAGAATTGAGGTCCCTGGACAGAGCTTTGAACAGACTCGAGACAATCTTGAGTGATCCCCATCGAGTGACTGTGTAGCTCAGATATTGAGTACTTGGCTGAGTAAAAAATACACGTATGATTTGGATACGCGATCAAGATAGCTATTAATTGCTCGATTAAATGTTGCTGAAAGTTAAGTACGAAAAATGTTTCTTATATCGTTAGTGTTACGTGAAATACGCTTAGCCCTGACATTACCACTATTATGGGTTAACTTTTGATAATAGGTTAACCCATCAGATATTTGGTTAACTTGAGTATCTTAGTATTCGGGGCCCCGAATATTAATGCCTTGATGAACATTTTTTGTAAATGCAAATGATGTCTAAAAGGACAGGAAAAATTTCACGCACGGAGTTTCTGATATTTGCAGGGAAGGATTTCAATCCAGCATTATGTCTTTCTCCTATTATTGAAACACTCCAGTGTCCAACACAATGCTGGCCTAATTTTGTTTGAAAATAACTTCTTTATAATGGATAAAATCATAGGACGTAAAAGATCAGGAAACATAGCAATGGTTCAGCCAATGTTGGAAAGAAGATGTTGAAAGATGTCTGCAAAATTTCATTACTGTGATTTGACGTACTTAGATTCAAAAGTTATCGAAAACAATTTTGCGCTTGTAGATTGAACGTGGCAGAAGTGTTTTTTTCAAATAGTTATTAAAAATGAGTCACGTAAGCTAAAAGCAATTTATCTTTCATCTTACTAGCCCCATAATGGCTGAGCACCTAACGTACAGAAGCTGATATGAGTATACACTTGTGTGCAATGGTATGAGATATACTGTAATTTTTCTAGTATTGATGTCATAGGGTGAGCAGCCCTGGATTTCATTTGTTTTTCTGTGGTCTGTTTCACTAACGAGTGAAACTCAGTTCAACATTGTATGTAAAGTTACACATGAAAAATTCATCACTTGTATATTATAAAAATTCTCCATGAAAGTTAAAATCTGCCTGGAACCTTCTCCCATATAACACCAGATGTTTTTGGTAAAGTTGGTGCATTACGAATCTCAGTTGGTAATAAACGACGATGGCTGTACGAAGTTTTTTCCTTAGCAACTTTGAAAAATAGTGTGATGCATCAGAAGTCGATATTCTTGTGCAGAAATCCATTGGGTCCGACACGACTTCTTAGTGCAGCGTACATGTATGGTGGCAGAGCTTGATTAGACAGCTATAACTTTAATGGCTATTGGACGATAGAATTTACGTTACAGCATACTATAAGTATTTTGCAATTTTCCGGTGGTCATAATTGGAAATATGCTTCTTAAAGTTACAACAAACTATTCTTACGAACTGACATCCAGTGAAGAGCAAATTATTTTTTCGATTATTTCAAAACAAAATCTAGATCGTGTGCTAAAAATTAGCCTTTTCGAAATTTCTCACAAAAAAACACGTTTCAATATCAATGTTCGATGCTACCCAGACCTTATTTTATTTAATTAATAGACACCTCGCTGCTTTTAATATGCTGGTAGTAAAATGTGCAGTATGTAATTGATGGGGCTCGCTGATAAAAGCATTTTTATGTTACATATAAATGAGCTTATTAACATGCTTACGGCTACAGAGCAGCTTTATTGCAAGTCTGACGTACGAGCAGGAAGTAATATTGCGCAAATAATGGATCACAGGTAAGGAAAAAAAATTTAGTTGGACATTTTCTTAAGCAGTCTCTCCCACGGCTGTTCATGATACACAGACTGCCGAACAAGTTGGAAAAGCATCGGGTGGAGAGGGAGTTCAGACCTTTTTTTCTTTTTCTTCTCAGCTGGAGCTACAACAGGAGCGATTTTAGGCAAGACTGCCATGGCTTTTGGGATGGGTTTGCTAGGGCGGTACACGGGCATAGGCGAAGGAACCACTGATGACCCTGGCTCTGGGTCCCTGTAGATGTACATGATTGGCTCTTCTCCAAGCTTCTGACGAACCTTAGGACGGGCAGCTGAAAGTGAACAACAAGAAAAGTGAACAAAAATACTTGCAAGCAAAGAGTATTGACTTCCTTAAGCGATAGTTGGCATAGATCCTGAACCTTTATGCATCACTTGATGCAGCTTCGGTCTGATTTAACCATGTGTAAACTCTGTAAGGAACAGCTAGCTTTAAGTGCAAAATTAGACAACGAAAACAACTTATTGACGACAGTATGCTGCATGCTGTGATGTGCGTGAATTACTTCTGCTAATGATTTCCCCTAGTTTGATCACTAGTTGTATATTTGTTTAAATTATTTTCAGAATATGAAGTGCACGTGTTTAACGTGATTTTTAAGATGTGGAATGAATGGCTTCACTGAACGTTGTAGCAGAGAAAGTGTTACATGTTAACGCAATCTGACCGTTCAACCTATTACTTTATTTCCCCTTGGCATAAGGAAAAAGTTATGAAAATACGAGCAGTCAAGCTGTGATGAATACTTGAATTTTTAGTTAGTACATTGTTATATACATGCATTATTTTAGAGTATGATATTAAAAAATGAATTCATGTGGTCGAAGTGGCGCGACTCTTTTAGGTGTTGGTAGGAGAAAATGACGTAAGGGGAAGCCGTGCCATCTTCAGTGTTGTCTCATCTTCACGAGATAAAGAAACAAAACAGATAATTCATACCCCTGCTAAGCAACCGTCATGACTTTCTGAAGAGGATTTAGAGAAATTATTTACAAGGATCAACACTTTACACTCCTAGACTAATTAATTAAAATGGTGTCCGATTGGTTTTATTGCTGCAGTTAACAGAAATTAAGTTTCTCTTAACGAAGGCAGAACTCGATCATGTCGAAATGCGTTTCAGGAATTCTACTATATTAATACTTAGGTATTACAGGGTGAAGAAGTAGAATGGTACATAACCAATTAATTTACACACAGGAAAGAGGGAGAAATGATTTGAGACGCAGTGAGACACTGCATTCACTCTGTAGTATGGCAACAGAAAAATGTGTTTGATTCTATTATGATGAGTTTTGACAACAAAGTAAGCTACTTGAAAACGTTGTACATAATGTGTGTACGAATAATAATTTTGAAAAGGAGAAAGAGGTTCAAATGAATGAAATTTTAACGAAAAATGAAATAAAGTGGAAGACGTCATTTGTTTCCAAATATCGAAAAGTGCAAGGTGGCGTATTACAAACTGCCTATATTGCCTATGAAGGACAGATGAGGATTTCTCTCGAGTAAGTTTCGAGATCAGGATGTCGATTAACATTCCTAGCAAGTGTTACATAAATTAAACTGGAATTTGCTTAGTGACACTTGAAAAAGTTTCAAACAAAAACAACTTCTTCTGTTTTACAACAGTTTTTTTCATCTAGAGCAATTTAGCAGCTTCAAATTTGCCACGTACTGCCAGAAAAATCGTGCCGACTTTTAGAGACGACTCTATCAGCCATGTCATGCGTAAAGATGAAAGTGTGGTGGTAAGATCCCATATAAACATAATGAAGGCATTTAAGAAAATATAAGTGTATAATTAATTATGTTTAAATGATGCATACAAATAAGAACTGAATTATTCAAGGTAGAATAAGAAGACAGATAGTGTAGAATAACATCCCCATCAACATCGTCACGTGCTCACCCACTACATTCCGAGGAAGGAAACTTAAAACACATCCTGTCTTGAAGAAATAATTAAGCTAAAGTAATGAGTTCAATCTGCATAGGCATGCTTTTAGTTAGTGAGCCGTTTTTTATAAGAAAAAATATTTCACCCCTGTTGGCTATGAAACAAAACGTTTTTTAAACCAGAAGATGAAAGTTTTCAAAAGTCTTAGGCGCAAAAATGTACTTGAAAAGTTTTTAAGCAGATCCTTGTCGGCTTTGTAGGAAGCATGATTTTTTTGCCAACTCAACAAATGCACTGCTGCTAAAAATAGCTGGTGTATGAGACAGCCTCAACGTACGTCAGCCGGCGACGAAATAGAATTCAAATAAATCAACTATTTATTTGATCATCTATATGATGGTTGCAACATTGAGTCTTTCTCTTTGAATAACCAATATAGAAACCCAGTATTTTGCAGCCTTAGTATCCTCTTTGCCTCACAATAACTTAAATACTATATGTCAAGGTGGAGTTTCTCGAAATTATTTTTTTAAACAAAGGCAGGACTCATTCAAGTTGAAATGCGTGTCAGGGACTCTACCCTAATCATATTCCGGTAATACAAGGTAAAAAATTACGATGTTATGCAATTCAACTAGTTACACGATGCAGAGAATAAAAACCGACTTGACACATGGTGAATTACTGCACTCATTCTGTAACTCGGTGGTTGTGAAATGGCTTTCAATGCAAATAAATCCTTCAAAATTTAAAAATATATAGTCATTTACATGTGTAAAAGTTACGTAACTATGCATACCAGACACATTACAATACAACAGTATGACTAATATGACACTAAACTTCGTTTCATTTACATAAAACTGGACATCTTACCCGAGTACAATTGAAGGGTGGACAGCACTAGTGGACTACTTGCATTTTTTCCCACGGGAAAAAATGCAAGTAGTCCACTAGTGCTGTCCACCCTTCATATAGTAAACTACTGGATCGTAATCGCCTCTGTCAGCGCTGTGTTAGCGACAGCACGGGAGTGGACTACTTGCATTTTTTCCCGTGGAAAATATATTATATTTACCACGGGAAAAAATGCAAGTAGTCCACTAGTGCTGTCCACCCTTCAATTATTGCTTAGCCTACCTTAACTCTTAAATGCATGTATTTTAGAAACTTACCAGGCGATGACAAAATGGATGAGTTACTGGCACGCTCTTCTGTGAAGTTAGGTGAACATTCCACCAGGTGGTCATAAATGAACTCTTGTGTCAGTTTCGGGGACTTTCTTCTGTAAGATCTTGCCCTAGAACTCACGGGAGAATCCCCTCGAACCACGAGATAATTGACATCCCCGTGGCGGTCCAACGTGGAAGAATCGACTCCTGCAGGTGAGAACTTCAAGCGCTTTGGTAACACTTTGTTTGAATCACCGTCTTGTTGACAATCCCGCCGGCCTCGTACCCGTTGCCGGCCTTTAATTTTATGTGTTCCCTTGGAGACAAATTGATGTGGAGGGGACAGCTTATTTGCATCGGTGTTGACGGTATGATTTATTTGGAACTTTCCCGGGGTTGAAGAGTTACTAGTCGAGGCCACAGCCTCGGAGGTAATGGCAGCAGCTAAAATAAGAGACAGATCTTTGCTACTTTTTGTTGAGTACACAGGTGATGAAAAACTGAGTCGTCTGCATACAGGACGTTTTTCGTGTTGCAAGTGCGAAATTCTTTTGAGCGTTTCCTTGTGTTGATCATTTGGCTCGTGAGATTTCATCAAACCGTTGGAGGATTCGATGCTAAAACTAAGCTTCTTAACAACTGCGCTATCACAAGAACTTTTGATTGACATGTTAAAATTTATCCGTCTTCGGATGACTTTCTTCTTACGCATATTGGTTACAACCAACGACACCTTCGCTTCATGCGTACGTGTAGAATTATCATTTTCACAAGTACTAGATTTTCGATTACATTCCGCGGAGCTCCAGCCAGGGCAATTTTTTTTCTCGTTGGATGTATTGAATGGAGCATCATAGCTCCCATTCAAGGTGTGTTCCAAATGATTATTAACAAAATCACCGCTGCGGCTTCGTTCCCATAGTTCCATTTTTTTGCAATCGTTCGTATCGGAAAGAGCCAAATGTTCGCTACCTGGTATATTTAACGGAGTAACGTCGAAAATAATCTTTCTTTTAATGGTTTTACTGAGACTTTGGTTCATGCCCTTCGGTCGTCGGGCTCTAGTGGGGGTAATAGTGAAGGGAAGATTGGGTTGTGGTCCGTGGAGTGCCTTGTTTTGTTGCAGCGGTGATCCCAAAGTCGCCATATCATGTATCCGTTTAACTGAAAATAAAATAAAAACATATTAACCTATGGAAGAAAGGAAAGTCGGTCTTCAGATGTGAGGGTGGCGAGAGTAACAAATAAAAACACTTCTATTCATTTTACATTTATACGACCGAGCCAGATACATAACTCGAATGTTGATTACTTATTATAGTTAATTATTGCATTTAATGATTAAATTTCACTTTGATTTCATATCGGACGCCCTGAGAGGTGAACTACTGCATCGTAAATTTAAATGAATGAAATGTATAACAAACATACATTCTTGCTTCTAGTGATATCATAACTGTGGACTCTGGCATATTATTTGCCTACCTTTGAAAAAAATAAATGACTCATAGCTTTGTTATTTGCCATAATGCAGTGAGGATTTAAGTTTTTTAGTCCTTAGAGGAATGTTTTCTTATATATTCGATAAAAATAGGGATTTTTCATCCTGTGCTTGTCGAACTTAATGACTTTCACATATAATTTGTCAAGAAACAAGAGAAAGAGGAAAGAACTAAAAAGATCTTACTCTCCATATTTTAAAAGGAGTTCGTATTCTCAAACTTGAGACCAAATATTTAAATTCCATGAATTATGTGGCGATGAATGAATATACAGTACATGTCGCAGCATCATGCCCAACACCGAAGAGTAACGATATTGTGAGAGGGCTATGTTACGTACTGAAGAAGAGGCTTCTAAGTTCTGAGTGTCTGCATAACAGACACTCAGAGACAGCGTGTTATTCGCACTGCCATGGCAGTAGTGAAGATTTAATTTCGAACATTCCACATGGGAAAATGACGAACATAGGCCTTGTGAAATTCATCAATTTTTCCAGTGTTTCTAGAATGGCTGGAATGCCAGTTCCAAATCTATTCGTTAAAGAATTAATGAATAATTAGATAATTTAACGACTAAATGCCGAAAAAGTTTAAATCGATGAATTATTTAGTAGATAAAAGTACATCAAAGTTATCTTTTAACGACTTGCTTTCATTACATACAGCGATATAGAAGTGAAATACTAAATTCAAAAGGAGCGAAAACGGCAACGAAGTTAGAACACACAAACTGTTCTCTTTTGCTAAGAAATATTTAAATCTCCTTTCTTCAGAAGAACTACTCGCATGCACCTTAAGGTGCTCCAATAAAATTTGTATCGTAGTGTGGAGATGTCACAGGCTGGTTATAGATACAGGGTGTACCAACATAACTTCCTTTCCTCAAAGCGCTTTGCCTTGAAACAAAGAACTTACATCAAACCTTAGAACTTACATCTATTTTTGTTCAGTATCCCCATGAAGAAGAAGTAATTAAAATAGTCGTTAAATCTCTCATGCTTCATTTCGTAATGTTTGCAAAAGCCTGTAGTCAAAATCCGAGTTTTTCAAACACAATGGCGAGGCTGTAAGTTACATCATACAAAAACAGGGGCTCAAAGTTCAAGTTATCATGCATGATTTCTTCATTGATAAACATGATGAATGTATTAAGAATTTCAAACGAAAAATCCAGGGAAATGTTGAAAACATTCTCACCATGGGAGGTAAAATTAATAATTAAAATAACTTATCAAACGGATGCGATGTGTAAGGAATTTTGAAAATATTGTGAAGGTTCATTAAAGGACGATGAAAATACAAAAAGTGTCGAAATGCAGGTGTTCTTATGTAAATTAATGTTATATTTGGATATATTTATTAATCGTTTCTAATTATAATTCAGGTAATATACAATAAATTAATTTTTCTGTTTAAATTCATATTATAGGCTCACATGTCGGTCTCCAATGGAGAACAGTTGTTTCTTGATTTAAGTCGTAAAAGTGCTCCAGAGAAAGAAATCAAATGAACGAGCACAAAAAAATCGTCCTTTTTAGATTAACACGACCCTTCAACTCAAAAATTAAGTGTTCACTCTTAGGCAAATTAGACAACAGATGTGAAAATATTTTAAAATAACAATTGAATTATTTTTATTTATGTATCTTCATTCATAACTCCAAAATTAGGCATTCTGTTGAGCAAAGGTGGCTTCACGTGGCGTGCAGCCGAACAATAACATTCAGCCATAACTCTGTTTTTTGTTAACATGACTCCTAAGTTTGAAGGAACTCGTGGTCTATCTGTTGCCACGTGGCTGGGGTGCGGACAGTGATGGCCAAACTCTTGTGGCGTTGGAAAGTTCAGGAGAAGAGTACTAGACTGATTAGAGTCGGTTCATTTTTATATCATTGCCTGGAATCGAAGACCCTTAAATTCTTCGAATGTACAATCAGAATGAACATATCCTGCCACTTTAATTTTTTGTTAGGTTTGTAATAATTTTTTTGTTTACATCCCTGATACATCTAATTTCTTTAACTGAAGTTAAAATTTTCAAGTGGTGGTGGCATGAATTTACCGAACGAACCATGAAGTAACTAACAGCACGAATTTTAAAGTTATTACATATAATATTTAACAAACGTTCCTAAAATATAGGCATTGCATGTATTCCAGGGTCTGAAATACAGTCTCTGTCTGTTAAAAGATACGTGAATGTAAACGTTTGGGTCTTCAAATGAATTCTCTGATGCACCTCAAGTGTTATGTATAGATAAGAAGCTTTGCATTGCATCAGATTTTTTGGACAGTATTCATTACTTTAAGCTTCATTTTCCCAACCACATCATCTTCTGTTAAACTTGCACAAGTATGCGACCAGTACGAGTATTGTTAGAATATGCAGCCGTCAAAACTTCATAATTTTTTGCATGATAAGAATCACACAAGATAAAAATTTTGCAGCCATCAATCATTCATATCACACCAAATCAAACTGCTTTTGTTGTCTTTTTTCAGCTTCGTTTTCAATTTACAACAAAACATTTATCTCATGCGGTACAATATTGGTCTATTAAAGACTTAAATTACTTATAGACTTGAACAATAGAACTAGTGTAGATTTAGCCATTTACTGGCCCGAATGACTTCAATGACTACTTAGACATTCTATTGAGACCGTACTCTAAAACAGACTACTGCGCGTTAAAATTAAACCTTCACTTTAAACGCGCGCGACTGATCAATGGATTTTAATTTTCAACGAAGCATGCTAAAATAATATTTACGTGATATCTTTCGTTTGAATAAATTCTTAAGCATTTGTCTTACAATCTCGTATCGCGTACTGCAAAATAAGCAGTGTTCTGTAACAATTGGTTTAATCGATATTTAGATAAAAAAGTTCATATGTGCATGTTTATTTGTGTTTATGTAGAGTAGTTTTGATTTTGAATTTTCATTTCGTCTCTCACAATCCCTGGTTTACAGCTCTTCCAAAGCCAACTCACATGATACACGACCTGTTATGGACAACACCTTATCTCTTCTCGTAATTAAAAGATAACAAGAGCACAACTATCATGATTATTCTTGCTTTGTGAATGTTTTCATTTGTTTTAGCAAACTAAGCTTCCAAGTAATTAAAAAATGAAAACGTTATTAATGACCTTCTGCATCATTAATTTATTTTCATGGTACTTAGTTTGATGTAAATGATCTATACGGTTACTAAACTTAGCTAGAAAAACGTATTTTTACATTGTAATAATGTAATTATATGCTGAAGCATCCAACCAATTTCTATTTTTTGCGAGAAATCTTCACGGTGAGTTATCTTTTAGCTGCCGAGCTTTCCAGCCCACTTTTTTTTAGCCAAATTTTTTGCCTGAAACTTTGACTGACGAAAAC
Organism: Trinorchestia longiramus; assembly: GCA_006783055.1. NCBI lineage: Eukaryota > Metazoa > Arthropoda > Malacostraca > Amphipoda > Talitridae > Trinorchestia > Trinorchestia longiramus. Next base: position 70,424 of record VCRD01000983.1, on the reverse strand, counting down.
AAAAAAACAAGTGACCAAATGCCGAAGAATGTATTTCTTTTCTGACGTTTATTTTAAAAACTTATATAGATGCCACGTTACTCCTCCACCTGTTATTTACTCTTGCTCTAAGGTAAACATATTTTTCAAAAATTTGAATGATTTAGTTCAATATCAATCGAAAATCAAACCGTGAAAGGCTCATTCTTTCAATCAGAATGTGGTCACAGTAAACAATATTTATTATCTTACCTTGATCATCACTGAAATTTATTCTTTCTAATGAAGTTTTCAAGCTGCTCATTTTAACTTTGAACTGCTGCAGTAAAGAAGTGACAAGATCTTAACGAGACTTCCTAACCCACACACAGCTAAGAGATAACTGGCAGGCCTAAAGAAATCGTCCGTAACCTACCACCAACATCTACGTTTAGATCTACTCTACCAGCTGATTTGTTCTGGATTTTTTACGCCTTCCATGTGTTTAAAGGTCAACTCAAATTTGTTTATCTGTTTGCCGGAAAACTTGTCGTGAGTGAATACCGAAAGATTATTCATATCCAATGGGGTCCTTTGGTAATCAATGACTGAATGACGAGGTATGTATAATTTACAGCTCATATTTCTTTATAATTAATTTATCAAAAAACCCCATCATAAGCCATGCTTCATTTTGTCAGAGATTTTATGAACACCCCCAAATCGCTGTTCACTTCATTGAAGCTAAAAAATATAATTTCCTTTCTTTAAAACCATTTCCTTGTTTCCTTCTGTGAACAGAAGTTTATCACAGCTCGGTAACTAAGGAGGGGGTAAGTGTTGTGAAAATCTCTTCCATAACGAAATGAGGAATCACGTCTCTAACCTCACCGGCGTTCTTTACTTTCCTTGACCGACCTTTCCAGTGTACCTGCTTCCATTGTCGTGTTCAGCCTCATGAAAAGAAACCGGCTTTCTGACTCGGACGACGTGGGTAGTTTTTTCTGAGCCAATTTTGTACATACTTTTTATTATTTACACTTTTAATCTAAAAGCAGAGAATATGTTCTTCAGAAATATGACAATTTTCATAAAATGTGTTACAGTTTCAACCTTCATCAGACGAACAGATTTTTGTAGGAAAAAACTCATAAATACCGAATTTACATATTTTTAAATTCTGATACTTTCCGGGGATCAGCCATTTCCATCATGGAGTTAGAAATCATCCTTCAACATTTTAGTTAAAATCTTTTTTTGGGACCACCTCCTCGCAGAGAGATGGGGGTTATCTTCTCTGAGTTGGAGGGGGGGTTACCTTCTTCAAAAAGTTAGGGATCATCTTCAATGAGTTAGCGGTCTTTGCTGGGGGTCATTTTCTTTCTGTAAGGATGGGAGCCTTCCGGATAATATTAGATAGCTACTCAATGCCAATTACATTATCGTTGTCACTCAACGTATTCATAATTATTGTGAATGGACTTTAGTAATAGTTACAATCTAAAAGACGTACTTCCACTCTCACTTGAAATATGGCTGCGCACTCTAAGTTTCTCCCTGAGCGCAATTGTGTGAGGTTCGGTCACAGTCAAAAGATTTGAATAAGTGGACGCACGTGGAGACATTTGAATTGTCCTCCATTAAACAACGGGGAAAATAGCGAACACAAGTTGCGCGCTCCTCTCTAACGAGCACGTCTACACTTTTATTGTGAATGTGATATGAGAAATGTGCTTTAGGTTCTGATCACATTTGATCAAAACAGGCTAAGATGCTCACTCATAGAGTAATTTTTACGTTCCTGTGCAAACATTAATAGATCAATATTTGACCCTCTGGTCTAACTGTATCTCCTTTTTTGCATGAACAGTTCGCACTCCTAGTTATAAGAACGTAGTTTCGATATTAAAAAAAACATGAATCAAATCTCAAATTTTTCAGGTAGACTCACAAACTTGGATAAAAATAGTGTGTGATTTCTAAATAAAGAGTTCCAGATGGAGTTCATGGTGTGTGCATTGACACATGCGTTTTCCTTCTACAGTTTGCTTACTGCGTTGTGAATTGAATTGATTTAGGCTCGTCATGTCTTCTTTTTACAGACTTGAATAGAACGTTCCAACTCTACATAGTAACCAAAACGCAAGATTTGAAGCAGCTTCCAGTAACAATTAATGTTCAAAATTACTTACCTTTTTGTTGAAGAAAAAGAGATAATGGGCAGGCAGAACTCCATGAAGCTTCGAGCCATAGTCGTAATGCATCAAATGGATTTGCATGATTGTTATTTATCGTTCCAGTCTTTTTTATACGGTGAATACTTTTCGTAAGTTGTAAAATAATTTCTGTAGCCTACCTTACAAAAAGACCTCGACATTTATACTAATGATTTTTTAAATGATGCAGCACTACGTATTTGGCTTCCTATAGGTGTCAAAATGAAAGGTTATGATAAATCATTATATTTGGGGATCACATGATTGCCAATAGTTGTCAACTAATATTCAGTTTTTGAACACCGGCTTTTACTTTAAGTGCGACTAACCCACCCTTTGTTCACAGAGCAAAGAAACAAACTGTACGCAAGTTATATTCATATTTCTAAAAAACATTTCGTACGTTATTAATCGTTTAATATCGTATGTTTCGTTATTCATTATAAAACCTTCATAATCAAAAAGTTATGTCCCTGGTGAATTTAGTGTTGTAATTCTATACGTTACTTAAAATCAAAGTTTTTACGTTTGAACTGTCTTTGTGAGAAGGCACGCAATGAGGTCCTCAAATACGAAGCTATTCATTTCATTTTTCCTGCCACAAGACGAACGCCTAAAGTGTGAACTCATCGAAAGCGTGTGCTAGTGGCTAAGCGGTGGAGTCCTGAAAGCGAGTCGTTACGCAATAGCTTAAAGCATCAAGATACACGTGAGCAAATTTATTACAGTCCTTAGAAAATTGTTCCAATTTTTCTTATTGATGAATGCCGCCGCTGAAGCTTCCAACTCCGCCCCAGCACCGCCCACGTCAATGATGGGGTAGAAGTTGTTGCAGCCGTCCGTGTTGCAGCAGTTGGCGCACGTCTCTACGTAGATGCCGAAGCCACGTGGGCGACAGCCGTAGTAACACGTGTCTATGCACGATCTCGCCAGCGTTGTTAGTATGCCGTTGACTTCTACGCGCTCCACCTGAACCGCATGGTAATTTTTGTAAATGATGTATTATTATTCGTGTTAGTAAAAACGGCTTTAAATTAATAGATAAATTATTGATAAGGTTTTACCTAAGAATAACTCTCAAGTGACTAAGATTGAAAATTCACCGTAAAACCAACACCTTAGAATTTCTTCGGAATTATTACGTCTATTCTAGTGGAACGGTAAAACCTTGGAAAAGAAAGAACCGGAAAGCTCTCTGTTCATAAAATTTCTGAAGAATGGTGACCTTCATGACCTATATGAAAAGATGCCGTGGTATATCAAGCCTTAGTTTAAGGTATTTAGTAAAAAATTCAATCATTGTTTCATCACGTACATTGTACGAGTATTTTAGGAAATGTGACGAATATGTTAGATATGTGACGAATATGTTAGATTAATTACGCATTTAACAATAAAATATCAAGTATATTAAACTTATAACTATCGTATGTAGCGATGCTCATTACGAGTTATTTTTAACAAGAGTATACTTTGTCTATGAAGCTCTGTCAGTCACCAATTGTATGCCTCTATAGGACGGAGATAGCAAAGACGATTTTATCGAAGTTGCCGAATGAACACCTCCTTTTGAGAGAAGTAATGTCAGACCACAGCAGGGGAATTTATTTTACAAAATAATCAGTTCTCCGAGCTCATGGAATACTCCAGAGCTTAGCACTAAAATAGAGTCTCCAGAAAGAAAATCACGAATTTGTTTCGCTGTGTGGACCTCTATAGTTGTTTAGAACGAATTGTACTGACGGGAGGTCAGCAATTAAAGCATTCAAAGTTTTCATATTTATTTATTTGAACATACCTGCTGCTGATTTGTTCGTATGAATTATTGCACACGTATTGTTGCACGTTTATGTATGCAACTACAGAGTGATCAATGCACAGTATACGAGGAGGCTTCAAAACGTTTGGGGAAAAAGTATAAAACTAAAAATCATATGAAGAAATTTAGATGTCAAAACACCAGAACGTCCTTGTATCAACGTGTTATAACGTGCTCTCACATGAACCCTTAAATGAATGTTACAACGCGGCGCTCGGCAGAAAAGAGCTGTCCTACGCGAATTTCAATGGGAAATCATTCGACATCCACCTTATAGCCCCAACTCAGCCTCATTCGTCATCTTTTTATTTTCAAACCTGAAAATGTCATTGAAAGGTACCCAGTTTCCATCAGTTGAAGATGTAAAATGAGGCTCTTTGACATGGTTTAAATCGCATGACACAAATGAACTTAAAGGCTGGTATCAACGTTTGCAGAAGTGTATTGACCTAGATGGAGCATATTTTGAAAAATAAACATCATAACACTGACCGTTTTCGCTGACAGTCGTTTTTTACACAGTAACTCAACATCAGAAACCTCAACCAGGCTGAAAATCATCCTCATTCATGGATATTGCTCAAATTCTAAGAAAATACACTAATCTCTCTAGCAGTTTTATTTGGCTCTACTGTAGGTGAGTGGCTAGTAACTTGTGACTGTGATGCACAAATCCCTGGTTCGAATTTAAACACAACTTTTGAATTTTTCCTATTTGTGACACAGAAAGCCAGGAAGACTAAATTTTCAATACGAGCGTCCCTACGACTCTCTACCTCAAGTTGAAGTGCAAATGGACTAGAACAGTCGCTGGGAGCATAATCACTTGTCGTAAGATGTTCACATTAAGAATATAAAATCCAATGACAAAACATGTACTGTATACTATATTTAAAATATAGTTAATATAGTTCTTTAAAACAGGCCATTTCAAGACAACAACTGACTTTACAGAAGATATCCCTGACTCCACAGGTCACTAGGTAGTCGTGGTGGACGGCCTCGCCGTGCCTGCCGAGGCAAGGATGCAGGCTGTCGTACCCAGTCTTGAAGTCGAGCGAGCAGGAGTAACAGGAGAGGTTGCCTGCTGACGGCGATGGGCCTGGAGGCTCCGAGCTCGTCTCCGGGTACGCAAACGGCCGGACGGGCGGGAACCGGAACTGACCTAGGTCAGACAGACTCATTTTTGGGTAGTTGACTGCTCTGATTAACTCGACGTAAGGTAGCAAGAGCAGAACTGAAGGGTGTTGATGTATTTAAACCGTATACACACTTACGTTTGCACATGTTTGGCATCCTTTCTATTAGATACATACATATCATAAACCTACATGGCAATAGAAAGGATGTTCAATAAACATCAATTGGTGGAGTTAGACAAAAAGTTTTAAAAAATCTCTTGGTGCCGGTAAGCATTAGAGGCAACTAGGTAACACGAAAGCAACATCGCATTGAAATTATTTTTGAAAATAAAATACAAATTTGATATGCAAATCACGGTGTGAGAAACGAGTATTATTTATATTAAACCACAAAAATTACACTGGATATCTTTAGGTTGTGGAAACAATCTTAACACTTACGCCAACATTAGGGTGACTTAGGCGAATATTAGGATAACTTAGATCAATATCAGCATAACTTAGGCCTACATCATGGAACCTAAGCCCTACATTAATGTAACTTAGGCATACATCAGAGTAACTTAGGCGTATATTGAAGGGACTTTAGCGTTATCAAGGTAACTTAGACCTGGATTAAAGTAACAAGGCTCACGCATAATGGCCGTCAATACTGTTTAATTTACATTAGTAGTTGAGCCAAATGATGAGTCAGCCTGGCATTCCTTAGATAATTTTTGTTCAAAGTTTATCTTCTTGGGGTACTCATAGTGCATGCGTACACGATATGGGCAGCAGTATATTATACACCTGGATAGTGAGTGAGTTTTCATGAATGACGTTCAAATCAATGATTAAGAACTCTCAAAAGCAAAATGCGACGGTAAACCGATACTCAAGGAATCAACTTAGCAGAGTAATTTTTAGCCTGAGACAGAAAATAAATTGAAACTGAAAATCATGAAATACATCAGAAAATAATTTAAAACGTGAACTCGGAACCCCAAAACTCAAATGGTCAAAAGAATGGTGACGCAAATATTTACCACTAGCTTTGTGCAAGGGGCAAAGGAAAACTAAGGAAGATTGTGAAAGACTGACTTTTGTGATGCAGCAAGTGCAGAACTGCAAGATCTCGATCATAACAAGCACAAATGCCGCAATTTCAACTCTTGACATACTTCCTGTGAGTTGTTGAACCGCTTGCTGTGATTTCAACAGCACAACTCCTACATGTATGTGAAGGTGCGTGACTGTGACCTGTAAGTCCTGTCTGAGTGTGTGACCTATCGACCTGGCATCATTATTCCTCCCCTTCCCCTCTCTCTCCTCTTCCCTCTACAGAAGACAAGTGTCGTGTTCTCGTTGCTACCACAGAAACAATGAATACAAATGTGCTCAAGTTCACAGGTTCGTCAAATTAAAAGCCATAACTTCAAAATTTAGCTTTGACTGGCGTATTTAATTTCAAGGTTTTAGCATTGGTGTTGGAACCCCAAACTGTCACATTATGTTATTTGACTTTTTCAGTTTGTACGTCCTTTTACTTTTAAACCTTGCTTCAAGGGTACAATAGTGGGCATCTTATTATATTACCTGTATATGTAAGTATGTACGCTCTATATACGATGCCAACCACCTGAGTGTTTTGAATCAAAGCATTTAAAAAACGAATGATGTACCAAAATTTAAGAATCAACTTATTGGAAATACATAATATTTGTTCTTTCTTCTCTGTTTTTAGGACTTGTGAGCTGTGTGGTGGAAGGTAGTGGGCGTTAGTGGGCCGGCCACCGCAGTAGTTACAGCCAATTGTACAATTACTTTTTAAAGCCTCGAAAAAGACCTTGCAGGTTTTGAAATTTTCTTTGGGAGGAAATAAAGGGAAATTAAAACTTTTATTTATCTCGTAAATATATGCAAACATATGATTTCCCACATATTTTCTAGCATGCGTGATGCAAGAATTGATGAGCTCCGTAGCAGAGCACAAATAATTTCTTGGTAAATCAACCCAGAGTTTTGCATTACGATTTTTTTCTCTTCTCTCTTTCCTTGTCTTTATTTGCTTGTTGGTTAAGTATTATACTTCTACAATCTCACTCACTGTTTTCGCTTTCTCTTCTATGATATATACCCGCTGTACGTGCGGATAACATTACCTAGCTCGATAAAGACAGATAGGAAGATTGAGATAGAAACCAAACTGAATCCGATGTATGAACTTTTTTATTTTTTTGCGATTTTTAAATTCGTAATTCGCATTATCCCGTAGTTGTACTTCTTTATTCACGACGCTTAGATACGGAAAATGTGTTTGATATTCTCACGCACCTGAATAAGTGTTGCCCAAACTTTTAGAGTAACTTTGGTAAGACATTTTTCTGAGAGAGCTTAATTCAATTTCAAATTCTCAAATTAGGTTTTTCGTTGGACCGTCTTTAACAGCTAATTTTACGTTCTAGTTTCTTATGGTGGACTACAATTTTTGACCACGCTGATGAAGTGAGTGGCACACAAGCGTACTCTACCACATGCTAAGTTCAGTCATCGGCACTGCACTGTCGAGGATAACTGTTCTGGGTGTGGTCTAAGGTTAATAAAAAAGAAAAAGGAACAAACAGTTGACTTCCTATCAAGTTGATATATATAATTATATATATATATATATATATATATATATATATATATATATATATATATATATATATATATATATATATATATACTACACAGAATTAATCTCATTCGTCATCGCAAATACTTCTCAGCTTTTTCACAGGGAGTAAATCTCAGTTCTGCACGAAGTGGTATTCAAGGTGATTTGATTTTTTACATTGTAACCTTACATTGAAATTAAGAAGAAGTAACTGAGTCACTCACCAAACGTTGATCCACACAAGATGAGGGAGAGAAAAAACTGCGACGTCATCCTGCGACGCTTCATTTGTGTGCTACTCAGTGAGTGAAGCACCTCACAACTTACACAAATACACAACTTTCTCCTCCAAATTAATACCTGCAGAAAACTTGACCTCTGGGTGGAGCAAATGTGCTATTATGCTTTTAACAGAAATGTGCCGTGAAAGATATCATAAAATCTAATGTCGATACATTTATAAAGTAATTTACGAAACGTTAAAAAATCTGTGTCATTAAATCGATACTCGTCAATTGTTATGTTGATGTCCCAGTATATCTCAAGCAAGTTATTATTGAACAAAAAATATGTTTATTATTCTCCTGTGATTGTATCTGTGAAGAATCGCCTGACTCACGCTACAAAACCTACTGAGGCAACAACATGTTGAAAAATCATGATAAAGTAGGTAAGTTAGTTCCGACTACCTTATGAATGCGCCTGATAACGAACGAATTTGGTAAAATCTTTCGTAATTTAACACGTTAAGTGCGATACCACCCACCGGTGGGTCACTCAGGTTAGGTTCTGTAATTTTTTCAAAGCTTTCTAGTGACTGTGTGTACAAAGTAAAGATTTGCACCGGCTAGACAATCGCACTCAACGTGTTAAACCCGCGCAGATGGCGGAATGCATGCATCTACAAATACTGCAACGTCATTTTTTCAGATTTCCGAACGCGCGGGCGCTCGTAACACGGTGCAATCGAAGAGAGTGGGGCGCAAAGTAGAAACTTGACGCTACCGATTGCTTCGCTGAACTGAGATCGATGAATGTACCTGCGAACACTACTGAACACCACGCTGCACTAGCACACGTGCACTCGACTGCATATCTTGCATGCAACAATCCGAGTTGTGGAGACGATGATTACACAACTCAAAAACGACAAACTTTGATCACGATGCTCGAAATCCTAAGTCCTACAGGGCATTTTGAGACTGAGACGAAAATGTACCTAAAGAACAGATACCATATTGTCTGAAAATCTGTACTTATTCACTTCCGTTTTATAACTCGAATCTCCGACATAGTGCTATCTCGAACGACTGGAAAGGTGTAGTCTTAGTGTACATGGAGCCAGGGTTCAAGTCTCACTGAAGAGCAAGGTATATTTCCCACTGCCGACACCGCACAATATTTGTTCGCACAATCTGGTGCGAGATGGAGAGGAGTCAAACGAACATTCCAGCAGTGTGCCTCACCACCAGTTTGGTTGACTGGTGAGCGAATTCGCTTGCGATACGAGAAGACCCGGGTTCGAGGCCCGCTGCCGCGGTGGTCAGTGTGTGTATGACCACCGCTTGGAAAGAATTACGCCATGGGACTTGGGCCCAAACCGAAGAATGGGCCAAAAGGCTCTTTCCTATCGCCTCATTCTATTCTACTTCACGTATTGGAAAATAGCAGAGAACACGATATGAGTGCTAATTAATATACAGAGGAGGAAAACAAATATTCGTAGATGTTAAAATTCCATATTTATAAAATTTCTGATGAACAAAAATGGGATATACCGATACTATATTTGGACACGCACGCATAAACTAAGAATATGCAAAAAAATTAATAAATCATGGTAAAAAATGAATTTAAGTACAATTATAAATATTTAGATGTGAAGAAAGTATTCATACAGAACAAATTTCTGATTTTAGATGGCACAAAATACTGTTTGGATGAAGCTTTGTTACTAGAACTTTGTTGTTTGTTCCAATAATTGTTATCAGCAGTCACCTTGAGATGTCAAAATACTAGCTCGTTCATTCAACACTAAGAAATTGTACATTTGTGTCATAATAATGGTGGAAGGTGAAGAACTCACAAATTCCGTGAAAACCTTGAATATTGAATAGTGGAAAGCCGGCAGTAGTTACAGGAAAATATCAGAGAACCTTTGAATCAAATTTTCCACTATTGTATCATTTATTTAAATGTATAAAATATGAGGAACTGTTGAAAACAAAATATGATCTGAGTACTACGCAAGAGTTCCCGTAGATCCTAAAGAAAAATCAAACAAAGAATTGAAAATAACACAATGATCCCCGGAAAAAAGTAACAAAAATTTTTATCAGCTTCAGGAACTAGTGTTACACTTCTAACTATCAGCAATGAACTTCAGAGAGATCAACTGAAGTCACGCTTTTCTAGAAAAATTCTACTGTTGACTAAACGGCATAGAAATGCCCATTTAAATTTGTTTCTGAACAGAAAAATAAACTTGATACATTCTGGGAAAATATTTTTGGGAGAGACGAGTTGGAAATTTAGTTGTTTGGACGAAATTCACGAAACCATGTTTGGAGAAGAGATGGTACAGCCTATGCACCGAAGAACACAATTCCTATTGTGAAGTTTGGAGGTGGTAACATCATGGTGTGGGTGTGTTTTTTCTGCAAATAGCACTTCCAGTTTACATGTGATGGATGGTAAAATGAATGCAGAGATGAACCAAAATATTTTGAACAATAATTTACGTCATTCCGTAGAGAAGCTGCAACTCCATGAAGAGTGGGGCTTACCACAGGATGACCCCAATCACGCGGTAAAGTCTACCAAAAAATAGATTGCCAATCACAATCTAAAATTACTAGAATGGCCGAGCCAGTCTCCAGACTTGAACCCTTTGAAAATTCGTGGCGGTATTAGAAAATTAAAATTCATTAATGAGCTCTAAAGTGCATTGCAGGTTTGAAGAAAATTTGTAAAGAAGAATGGGACAAAATTCCTAAAGAAACATATAAATCGTTTATTATATTAAGAATTTCAGGAAAAAATTGATTGAAGTCGAACTGAAAAACGGTTACGCTACGAACTATCAAATTAGTTTCTATTATTTATGCTCTATATGAATACTTTTTTTATCACAGAGTATTTATAATTGTCAGTGTTGGGCAGTTGCACCACCATTAATTGCGGCCGCAATAGCGATCGCAACTTTTTTAGTTGTTGTTGCAGTTGCATCCCAGGTATTTTTGAAAAGTTGCAAATTAGGTTACAACCCGACTATTTCAAGCAAATTTCCCCGTAAATTGCGACAGCAACTTTGAAAAGTGTAAGTTGAATTTTTTTCAAAAAATAACAATTGAAAAGTAATAATAACTTAAATATATAATAAATATAACAAATGGCCTTAGAAATCAAGAGTATCGGTACTATGTCATCTGAGAGCAGCAGCACGGAAACTGAGACAAATGAAGATTTCTTCTGTTTTCTGTTCAAAAGCAATGAGTCCACCAATAGGAAAAAAGATACTACAAGTGAAATAAATGTATGGTTGAAAGAGTTTGTCATTAATCAGTCCAAGCATCCAGCTATTCATCCAGCCATGTTTCCCAATAGTACCTTTATTTTGTGCTTCATAACGTTCAATACTTCTATTTCCTCAAGTGCTGGAGTTGAACGTCTTTTTTCATGAGGTAAAGAAATAGTGAAACCTAAGCGTGCTCATCTTTCGGACAGCCACTTCAAAATGCTTACATTTCTGAAAGGGAATAAATGATAAACCAGGCCATTTAAATGAACTTGAACAACTAAGTACAGTTTGATGTTTACTAATGAAGTAATTAGCAATACTACCCTACTGAAGTAAAAAATAGGAAAAATGATTGGCGACGCCAATAAAAATAGGATCTAAGCTCAGTATGCTATAAAACTATTTGAAATCCTGTGACTTATCGCAATCCCTCTTTGAGACAAAAATATTCCCTTTATTGAGGATTATTTATTAGTGTTTCTCTTTGAGCTGTACACGTTCAACATTTTTTAAGTAGTTTTGTTGTTTAATAGTTGCGGTTGTGAATTGCTGTTGCGATCGCAACTTTTGAGCTTGTGTTGTTGCGGTCGCAAATGCGATCGCAATTATTTTTAGTAACTTGCGGTTGCGGTTATTATTATAATTATTTCCAGTTGGTGTCCAACACTGATCATTGTATATAAATTCATTATTTACTATGATTTACTCGTTTCTTTTGCCTATTCCTAGTTGGTGCACGTGTGTGTATATGTAGGTAGTGTGTATATGCCGAAATTCAATAAATTAAGAATTTTAACATGTACGAATATTTGTTTTCCCATCTGCAAATTCTACGTTTCATTGGAATTTGCATTTCTAATTTTAAAAATAAGATTTCAATTTTATTTTCGATATGAGAAATCTAAAGCTATATATGTAATAATGATAGCCTCAGCTACTTTTAAAGTTATTTTTATATCTTTCTATATTTTAATAAATTCAATATGCATTTTGTTCTATTTTTGGAATGGTATGATGTAAATAATCCGAAGTAACTTCTCTCCAGGTATTGAAGCTAACTTAATTAACTTCATGAGTTATGCTTCAGTTGCATATACATACGTAAGTCGGTTTTTACTTTAAATCGAGAAGAAGTTTCTTTAATTAAGAACACAGCAGGTGGAAAATTTTATGAACATGAAAAAAAGACAATTTTTAGACATGAAAAGCATTAAGCAAAGAGTTTACATATTTAAAGTGCTAAATGGGTTGAGGAAGAGTCAAGGAAATAATTAAGATTTGGTGGTATAAACATTTACTTTTTGTGTTCATTCAACTAACAAAACCATATCTATTCAAATATATTTACAAGTATTTATGTACAAAACCCCGTTTATAAATTGCATTTTCAATATGACAGGTCATTTTGAAAGAACTGTGAGCCACTTCACATCGTAAGTCATAACGAGCATTTGTCACAAATAATTTAATGTGAATTAATAGAAAAATGAAAATGGCAGACAAAAATATAAAATTCGAAATAAATTTTTAACGTCGTTTCCTACGTACACTACAGAACTTCACGACTCAAACGACAAAATGTGTCTGTATTTTAATTTAGTTGAATTTTATTGCCTACTTCAAGATACATATAGTTGTTCTAGCTTCTATATTAGTTCATATTGTCAATCCATTTTTTTCAGTTTTTAATCGTGTTTTACAAAGCTTTTGAAGGGATTTTAGAACCCCTCCCACCCGCTAAAAAAACTTACCATCTAAGCTACACCTCAAATACATATATAGGTGTGAAGACCAAAAGTATACTGCAGATCTGATCATAAAATCTTACATTATACTCATTAAATAGATAGAAGTTGCTAAAGCTGATCTTTTTGCTGATAGTAGCAAATTGTAAGCGCTAGCTTCTTAAAATAAGAACCATTTCTTTTTATAGGAATGTTTCAACACAAGTGTGCCACTAGACGCTGTAGAAGATGTATTTGTTATCTCCCTGAGATATTTATCAAACAAAATCTGCTTCCATTTTCTTAATAAAATAAATTAATTACTACATACACTCAGAAACGGTGCACACAACTTTTGACGTTTATGCAGAAAGAATTTAAAATTTTAACTTATACATGATACTTTCTACGTTATGTATTAAACTTTGGAAAATGCAAGAATTAAAGATAAAGAATTAACTTCTTGAATGGGTTTCAAAACATTAATGCCGGAATGTTTTCCTGACTGTGTACCAACTGTTTCCAGCCAGAAAACGTATCTATTGTCATGTAAACCACACAGAACCAACGCCGCAACAGTTCCACGAGGCACCAGAGTTACTCCTACACTGTAGACCTGCTGCAGCTGACTGACCATAGCTCTACTCCTACACTGCAGGCCTGCTACAGGTAACTGACCATAGCTCTACTCCTACACTGCAGGCCTGCTACAGGTAACTGACCATAGCTCTACTCCTACACTGCAGGCCTGCTACAGGTAACTGACCATAGCTCTACTCCTACACTGCAGGCCTGCTACAGGTAACTGACCATAGCTCTACTCCTACACTGTAGACCTGCTACAGGTGACAGACAATACAATGCTCCTACACTATGGTTCTTAATGTGTTATTACTAAACTTGGCTGGTAATGCGCATCTTCTGACAATGTTATGGAAACGCTTCTTTTAAAAGCAGTAAAAATGAGACTTATCACTTAAATGCATTATATTGCAACTAAGAAAAGTTCAACAGCTTCGGGGTTTTACTCATGATGAAATAGTCATGATAATCACAAAGCTTTTAATTAGGATCTCAATATAAACCAAACATAGCAACTCAATTTGTAATTGAAACATTTTATTATCAAAATATGATCGTTAAAAAAACACTTTCCTGAAGATTTTGCACTATATTTAAAAGTAGCTGTAATATATATTTAACACGTTGCCTCCGATTGCCTGGACGGTGTAAATCTTTACTTTGTACGCATAGTCACTAGAAGGATCTGAAAAAATTACAAAACCTAACCTAAGTGGTCCACATACGTACCACTTCAGAGTCAACGTGTTAAAGACCGGGTGGGCCGAAAAAAACTAAACCCATCTTTAATTAAAATTCCTGATTGTCTGATAACTCATATTCTGCCTTGCGCATATCATCTGAAAGCCTACTAATTTGATCTTGAAACTAATGTTTTGTTTTTGTATACTGTAGAATGGTTTCCCAGTAAAATAAACGAGTGGAGGTTTTTGCACTTCTTTGTGCGGGAATCAAAGTGAGTGAGGTCGCAAATCTGGTCGGGGCGTCCCGTACAACCGTCTATGCCAGTCGTCCTCAACCCCCGGGCCGTGGACCGGTGCCGGTCCGTGGATCAAATGGCCCCGGGCCGCACAAGAAGCAATAAACTATTTCGGTATGATTTATTTCGGTGTATTTCTCCCGAGATTGTGCAACTTTCTATGAACAAGAGGTTAACGGTTAGCCAGGTGCTGACTCAGCTGAGTGGTTGCAAGCGGCAGAGCAGTGGCATTGTAGCTTTGATAGAGGTAAGGTAGGTGACGCTTTTCTCTCGCTGGTCTACGCGATCAGACGTGCTGGCAGTGGTCGAAAGAGTGTTGTGGGTCGAGACAACTTGCGAGATGGCATTCAAAGCAGTCTCTACTCCCTTGACGTCCATGCGCAGACACTCCTGGAGGCTTGGGGTTGGGAGCCAAGTCCCTTGTCATTGTTGAGAGACCGCTGCTTACGCCAGCCATCCGCACCGAGCGTTTTAAACGTTGCCAGAGGCTCATGAATGATCTCAAGTCTGCTCTACTTGGTCGGGTAATCATCTTCTCAGATAAGAAGACTTGAACAGTCGACCCGGTGAGACACATTGAGGCCTGCACATTAAAGCCAAGGCCTGTCACGTTCGCCAAACAAACATCACCACCCTTGAAGCAATCGTTCACCAGCAGTGAATGACCATTAACACGGACTAAGTTGTCAAGACCTGCAAAGCTTTCAGACGCCGTCTCGAGACCATCATCTCTGCGAATGGTGGTTATATTGAACAAAATTGAAGATTAGACCGGTATTTTTATTGCCTGAAAATTTTGCTCACTTTGGTCAAGGAGTTTATGAGGCACCTACAGTAGTGTTTAGATTAGGATTTGTTCAGTTTTTTTCGGCCTACCCGTTACACCATTAGTACGACAACCACACTATGATCAAGCTAAATGTTAACTAACATTAATACAGTAGCGTTACATTCACACAGAAGTAACAAATTAATATTAAAGTTGTAAAATAATCATATATGATACGATGATACAGCATTTTTTGGCTAGATATCTATATATACTTTTTAGAAATATGGAGGTGTTATTATGGTACAGAAAACTCAGTTCAGGAAAACTACTTTGAGGATTTGAACAATTTGAAATATTTCATTGGACATACAGTGGTTGACGGACAAGGCATATTTTTGAATAATTTTTTCATATATCATCAATTGTTAGATCGATTTTCTTTTTTATCAACTGCATTAATTCTTGAAAAACTCGGACAGAAATCTTGAAACACGTTAACAGGCAACGCTTCTTTAGAGTATAAACAATGCCTGTCTCGGATCTATGTACGTCTAGTGTGGCACAGGAGCTGTGATATAAAATTTTTAATGTCTAAGTTGGATATCCTCATTTTTTTTGTCTGAACTACTGAATCAGGTACGATTTTATGAGGAACATTGGTTTGCTTAGTCTTTTAAATGATCTCAGGTTTGTTAGCATGTTTTAGTAGGCTTGACAGTACGGAACCTAATGCAGGTTAATGAACGTTTTCGGAGGTCTGTTCATTTGTAGAGGATTTGAGAATTTTATAATCACTAATGACTGAAAGCTAAAATTGTAAAAGACTACTATGCTTTTATTATGTGTAAACTATTCACATAGCTGACACTAGATCACCAGATTCTTTAATTTCTTAATTTTTGCCTGCCTTTGAATCACTTTACATGAGCTTTTTTTTATAATGATTGATATTTGTCTGGCCAATAAAACATAACTAGCACTTGTAACTTCTATGATTTTTTATATCGAAGCCATTTTAGTACACAATAGATTTTTTTATGTATAGTTCTATTTGAGTATAAGGCAGAGAAATTTTTAAAAGTTATTATAATATTGAGTACTAGAATATCCTGGTTGTCAAGCTTAGTAGTGTATGGTAGCTGCAATGGGACAAATACTAGGTTTAGTCTGTTAGTGGGCAGTTTAATTTCAACATGCATTGTAGTTTTGCTCAGTAAAGATAGAAAAGGACAGCATTTTATTGTAGATGATGTAGCAATAATGGACTTCCAATTTTCTAAAATCATTGAATTGTTGATTAGAAAAAGTACTTATAGGAACTATAATCATATACCAGGTCAAGAGATGATGACAGGAGTTTGGGATTTAGGATGTAAGCTTGTTTGAGATAAAAAGTAGAATTCAGGGACACGTGATGGGCATTTGGCCTTGTCAATTAGTTATGACCTTATAACTAATTGAGTTGGTCAAATTTTTTATGGAGAAACCCTAAAAGAGATTAAATAATCTAAAAATTATTTAGATCCCTTTCAAGGGTTCTACTGATTACAAATAGTTCATAAAAGAAACCAAATTAAAGAAAAACAAGTTATTGTGCTTGTTGCAATTTTTCTAGGAATTGTTGTTAAAGTCAATATCTTTTCTTTGCAAATTAAAATTTACTTGTATGACCTGACCAATTGGAAAACAAACATATCTGATATAAGGCATAGAAATTTGAGTATTTATATTCATCTCTATGAAGCTGTATTTTAGAGATTCAATCTAGTACTATTTATGTTCAAAGGTTAATCTATTTGTCAACTAAGGCTGAGGCAAGTTTTATTTTTAGTTTAGTGCTTAATGCTTGTTATGCTAATTCAGATTTTGTAAATCTTTTTAGTTCGGTGTGGTGAGGTACATTTGGCTTTACCTTCTAGCCAAAATTATATCTTCAAATGTGTGGAGTGATTACTATTTTAATTTTGAAACTATGTTAAGGTTATGGCAAGTAAATGATGGAAGACATGAAATTTCTTGACTTAACACTGATTCTGAATTCTTTGCTTATTTTTTTGTTTGCTGATTTCACATTCTTTTCTGTACAGGGATGCCTCCTAGCTGGCCTATGTCAGTAATCACACTGCACTTGTATGGATTGCTTTTGGTAAATTGTGTATCAGGGACTGCTTCTGGCATGGCTGTTATTGAACAGGTGGGTTCATGGATCCTTCTGTTCTTTAAGCTTTGATATTTCACACTTAGATCTTTATCTATGTGGTTGCTCTAATATATCTATGGATCACTTGAAAAGGGACTGTGTTGCAAATCTCTGTGTACTTAATTTAGATAGTTTGAATATTGTTGCATCATATTTTCTGCACCATAAGGCTCACTTAAAAGCCCTAAATTTTCACAAAAATCGGCCATGCACCTTATGTGTCCATCAGATTCCAAAATCTGTCACAGATACCGTCATTTTTGTTTTAGCATGCGCCTTATAATTAGGTGAGCCTTCTGTATTGGTTAAGTACAAAAAGAGGTGTGCCTTATAGTGCTGAAAATACTGTTACAGTCTTCCCTCACTTATTACGGGTGTTGAGTTCCAGGACCACCCGCAATAAGTGAAAATCCGCGAAATAGGGACGCTATATTTATTTCAATATTATTCACAAAGTAACAACATAATATCATTTCATAGCTATGTACATACGATGGTCCGATGCTAACGTGAAATGGAAGAGCGGTGAGGGGAAGCTCCCTTCGAATGGAAGAAAACATGATGCGACGGTTACTGAGCCAATCAGCGAATGAGATCCAGAGCAGCATTCTCTGGTTTTTCGTTTTCCATCAGTCAACCAATCGTGTGTTGTTTACAATTTCACGTCGCAAGTAGCGTCTTTAAGCGGCCACTGCGCAAATCATACTGTTCGTTTTTGGTGTATTCATCCGCTGCGTCAACACGCTATTTACTGTAAATCTTAATTTTTTGATTTATAAAATTCTGTTGGTGTTAGAATAGATATTTTAAAAATAATTTTATGCATTTTGTGATTTTTAATGCAAAATTCATAATATATAGACAGTACTGGCCAACACGTACTACGTATAGGCAGAACGAGTACCGCCAAATCCCGTGAAACTGCGAAAATAACGCGATAAATATTTTACATTAATAGTTTTTGATAACCCGCGAATTAGCGAGCCCGAGATAAACGAAACGCAAAGTAGCAAGGGAACACTGTATGTACAAATGAGTCAACAATCTAAATTATTGATGCATTTAAAGTACAGGAGCTTTTCTTTTGTCTTCTGTTAATTACCAGAAGGATTTGACTTCAGAATAGGTTATATTATTTTCTAGCTTCTGTTAAGGGAAACAAAACATTTTTGAAATCAAGTACAGATTCATTTTATAATTGAAATTTATATTGACAGCTTAGCATGGCCCTGAAAATTTACTCAATTCTGCAGTATTGTCTGAGAATATTCATATTCATCAATTTTTTATTGAAATGAACATTTATGTGCTAGTTCTGTGTTATTTGATATATATTTTATTGAAGATACTTTGTCTTCCAAGTTTTTTATAAAGGATTTTTGTTGGAGATTCTAATTTTATAATAAACGATTAGATACAAAAATTTTATTGTTAATTTATGTGCTAGAATATGTTTTATTAATTAAATTGTTCTTTTTAGGTAATGGATCCACCATGGCAGACTGCAGAAACAGCTTTACATGATGGTCTGAGTGCTCATACTGCACAAGCCCCAAATTCAGATGTGGGTGATGAATTGCATCATACCACTGTCCAGTATTGGCAGAGCTCAACTAACTCAACTTCAACCCCTGTTTTGTCTTCACAGTCCTCTAATTCTATATTACACTCAAATTTTCCACAAACTAGTGTTAATTTATCTTCCAATTCATCTCAGTTGAATGTGTCATTATCATCAAATTATTCTTCATTCACTGAAACACCAGCACTTTCTCTTGATGGAAGCTCACCTTTTTTCAATGTGACTGCTCCTGATCCTCTTGCTGTGTATTCTGGTGATCCTCTGAGCAGGTCCACTGAACAAGACTTCCCTCAGATTGCTGATCAGGAGGTATGTGCTGCAGATTAAATTTATTTAATTTAATGGGCCTCAGTACTGTATCATATACAGTAACACCTAGCAACAACGGCGTAATTGTGACCTTTGTCATTAAATGAAAAACGCAATTGAGTGAATTAAGACCTCTTTTTGTGCCTCACGAGTGCCTACAAACAAGACTACTTACTTTGTTTCAATATGTATTGTGTGTACAATAACACTAATTATAAAACAGTAATTGAAAGGGAAATTTATACAATGTTTACCTTTGAATATATATTTACTATGTGCAGTACATGATTATCAACTGAAAAATAAATATATAGATGAAAATATACGAGCGCCGTTAAGTGAGTAGCGGTTATTGCAAGGTGCTACTGTGCTCAATTATTGTTTCTATTAATGTAGAGTCCAGAGTGGAAAAAAGTTATATTCTTAATTTCTATTTGTTTAGAAGATCTTACTTCCATCTAGGTAAACTGTTCATATCTCAAGGAAGAATAACAATGAATCGGATTTTATATATGTAATGGAATTAGGTGATGTGAATTACTGGTTGCTCACATGTGTATTTTCTGTACATTGCCTTGAAATTACATTCTTAAATATGAGATCTGGAATTGTTTTCTAACTTTAATGATATGGTGCCATATTACAATGTTTGTGTAAATAAGTTAACTAATTTTTATCATGTTGTTCATTGAAAATATTAACATGGTCTGGTCACATGATAGGAATATGCTGAAATTTATGTTTTCCCTCTACATAAAGGTTAACTACTGAATTGTGAATTGAATATATTCAGAGATTTTAGTTATGCCACTTTTGCAATTTGTTAACATTGTGTAGTGAAATTACGACTAAAACTGGTGGTGCTGTTGCAGGATCTGTCGTGTGTTGCTGTAGAGAAGTGTGAGCTGCTGCAATACAGCGAGTGTCTCGGTGCCACTCTGCCTTACACTCACACCAGCCTTGCCACTACGAGACTGCACAGTCAGAGAGCTGCTTATGTCAGTTCCACTTTCATTTCTTGCATGATATAGCTTCATTAAAATTTTTGTGCTTCATCTTACCATACCTGGAAAAAGTTCCTTTGTCCATTATGACATTGTCCATCATAGTAATACTGATTCATATGTATTTATATCTAAATTACCTGTCTACATGAAAATAAAATGAATACTTGTGTTCCACTGTCAATAGGTAAACGAAAGCTTGATACTTTCCTGTATTTAGCATTGAGAACTGGACATGATGTTCTAGTGATGTGTTAGCTGTGTGACTCAGTGGGGCCACCAAACTCTTTCATCTTCAGGCGTTGTTTAAATTTCAGTAACTCTAAAATTCCGTAGTGTACGTGACCTCATGTTACTGTCACTAATACTCTCATGTCTTCAGTATTTTCTAGCATTTAAATAATTTCCATTTTACAATTTATTGAAAATATCAACATTGTAATATTGTATTTAAAGAAGATACCGGAATTTATGTTTTCTCTTTTGTCTTTAAAGACTTCATACTGAATTCTGTGAATGATTATGTGATAGATGATTATAATTCTCCCCGAAGTACAACCTGGTCTAATAATTCATACATACTATGAAACTATGACTTGGGGCCCATAGGTTTTATTTATGTGCTGCTGCAAATTATGAAAAAAAGTTTTGTTAACAAGCTTTTTTATACCACAATACAGTATTTTTGATATTTACGGGTATATTTTTGATCTGTTGAAGAGCGAAATATCTGTTTAACGAGCAAAGTCTTTGTTTAGCGAGCGCGATTGGTAATTTGTAAAAAACACTGTACTGTATTATAAAAAAGTGGTCTCGTCAACCAAGCTTTCATATCATCGGGTGCCCTAATGACTGGTAAGTTTTAAACTCATTATTTTTGTGTTGTACAGGCGGAACTGCAGGCGTGGTCGCGCTCTCTGCGTCAGATACCCAGGTGCTGGGGTGTAGTACAGCCCTACCTCTGCTCTGTGTTCTTCCCTCCGTGTGTCAATGCCACCAACATTCTCTATGTCCCACCGAAGGTGAACTCTCTCTCTCTTTTCAGTCCGTTCCGTGCATTGTTTTGCATTGCTGTGGCCTGAATGTCATAGGAGCTCTATTTAAGTAACAAAAATTCTAAGTATTATCCATGTATGTTAACACAAAGTGACCACGTGAATTAGTGTATCTAGTCTGCCTATAAGAGTGAGGAAGGAGCAGGGAATTTTTGAAGTGAGGTGACGGGTTGTGCTAGAGGCTTGACTTGAATGCCTTTGAGGTTGATTGTTGTTTTCTTAGCTTTTTCTTTATGGAGTGGTAGGTTTCTGTGGTTGCTTATGATTGCCTGTCACGCTCCAGTTAGGGACGCCTGGCAGCCAGGCCAGGACAAGTCTTACCTGAGGCAACATGAGTTCCGTACGCTTTTACTTGGGAATAACAGTTTGGCGGCTAAGCAGATTTTAATTTGAAGGTGGATAAAGAAACTGTTGTATATCGTGCGTGTAGGGTATTAGATTTGGGTATAGATGGGTAAACATAAGCGTGTTGCGAGGTGGGCACAGTGGATGTAGTGGTATAATTAGTTCAATTACCCGAATAATTACTTCAATAAGAAAAATTTAGCTTGGTGTGTATGGGTCCAAAGAGTTGTTTTTGTATGAATGGCAAGTGCTGCTGGTGAGGAAGATATTTGATAAATACTCACGTGCGAAGAGCGGACATTGAGTGGTTTAACCCCTCAAAAAACGTGTTGCAACATTTGTGTGGATGAACTCGATTATCTTCAGCTTCCTCTCCTTGAGATGAAGAAGAATACTGTGACAAATCGCCTGCATATTTTACACTTCTCATTACTGGAGTTGTTCATAGTGTGTTCCTCCTGGCCTGATAGTTCCATGTTCAATTCCTAATGCTGTCTGAACGATTTATCCGTGATAGTTAGGTCACAGAAACCAATAAATCCTCACCTCCGGAATACAACAGGATCTCGGTAGCGAGAGAACTAAGAAAAATTTTCGGCCAGTTATGTACTTTGTTAATCGGCTATGCCATTGTTGGGTGGACTATTGTTCATGCATTGACATTATAAGTGCTATACAAATGATTATTACTTTAACTGAATAATTTGTATAAACTTTGTTATAATTATTTGTATTGAAATACAGTGTCATCATTTCATAGAGCTGCTTCTTCTAAGGATGGACCAAAGGTGAAGTACGAGCATCATGTCAGGTCTCGTGGTAGTGCTAAGTACGAGCATCATGTCAG
Organism: Trinorchestia longiramus; assembly: GCA_006783055.1. NCBI lineage: Eukaryota > Metazoa > Arthropoda > Malacostraca > Amphipoda > Talitridae > Trinorchestia > Trinorchestia longiramus. Next base: position 47,732 of record VCRD01000983.1, on the reverse strand, counting down.
GTCTCGTGGTAGTGCTAAGTACGAGCATCATGTCAGGTCTCGTGGTAGTGCTAAGTACGAGCATCATGTCAGGTCTCGTGGTAGTGCTAAGTACGAGCATCATGTCAGGTCTCGTGGTAGTGCTAAGTACGAGCATCATGTCAAGTCTTGCTGTAGTTAGCATCTTACTATTCGCTGTCTCGTATTCACCGTATTAGTGATTATGTATTCGTTCATAACTCATCCTCTCAGCCGATATTGTGATGGATATTTAATGAGCTAATTCGATATGACACCAAGCTCTAATTTGTATCATACCTCTTGGTTTGATTTTTATTGGCATCAAAATTGCTGCACTTTTTTTATAAAACGTCTCTTCTTATGTTGTGCTAAATTAATTTATGTATTATCACATGTTTGACTCTTCTAAAGCACCTGGCATGGCATGAGATACAGCGTAACTAAGTCTAAGAAGCTCAGAGTATGAAAAGTTTATGTTGCTCACTTTGTTTTAATTAACTATTAATTTTTTCTGCCTCTTAGCTGTTGTGTAGATTGTTATCTTGCCCAGCCATTCTCATCGTATCCATGGGTTAATATTTAACTGTTGCACGTGGCCCAATGAATTGGTTTAAACATCAATCGTTTATAACTCTCAAGCGAGCGTCACTAGTATCTGGATCTCATTTTTCGAATCTCGTCCATCCGATCATTTGTCTCCGATACAGATAGTAAAACATAGCTCTCTTTAACAAACCGATTTGATGCTGTGCTGGAATGTAGAGTGTGCAGAGTACTTTCTTTTGGTGAACTTTCTCATAAACCGCCTCCTCTGTGATCGTGGTCTAACGTGCCACTGTATGTACAGTGGCATGTCAAATATAAAAGATGCATGCTCAATTAATTTATTTCTGTCATAGTGAATACTTGAAAATACTCCATTACCCGAGTTGATCCTTATGTTCGATACCGAGTTGATGTTTACAAGTTTTTTGCCCGAGTGCCTGAGGCATTGAGGTGATCACTTGTTGTTGATATATAGGCTACTCCAATACCATGCAATAAATTGCTAGTTATATAGGTACCAATACAAATGTGATGTCTGTTTAGTTTGACGTGCATTTGGACGGTGCACACATTCATGATTTTCAGGACATGTGTGAGGCTGTGCGGGGTCCATGTGGCCTGGTGGAGGAGGGTCGAGGGTGGCCCAGTTACATGCTCTGCCCAGACACTCGAGCTAACCACACCAACGCTCAACAACTGCGCTCCTGCAGCACTGTGAGTTGCTTCACTGTCTTGAATTGATGTCCGTTTCTACGTATTTTATTGATCTTTGCTTCGATGTGTTGAATTAGTGTCTGTTTCAATGTGTTGAATTAGAACCTGCTTTAATATGGCGAATAAGGTTTTACTTCAATGTATTGTATTGTCTCGGCTTCAAAACATCTTTGTGAGATGCAGAAAAGTCGTGCTAAAGTTTTATCGAAGTATGGATACATGAATAAAGTAATAAAAGTTTTGTGCAAGAGAGGTATGTCTAGAGAGAATGGCAGATTATACTTCAATGATTGCGAGAATACTTTAAATTCCACTCTTAATGTTTGTCTCGTCATTTTATTAGTTGTAACTCATAATTTAAGTGTTTTCACATCTTGCATTGCCTTGTGCGATGCTGTAGTGATGAACCAACTGTTGAGCAGAGCAGCAGCATCGCCAGCAGCCTCCGTGAAGTGAAGTTCAACAGCAGCAGTGGAGTGTGCGTACCTCCTCTTGTGCCAACCCCCCGACCTGAGGCTTGGTACGAGGGTATCAGAGGGTGTGCCTTACCCTGCCACCACCCACACTTCTCCAGGGAGGAGACGGCGGGTTTCCACAGCTTCCTCGCCCTCATGGGAGGCCTGTGCGTCGCTTGCTGTACCTTCACTGTTGTAAGCCCGCCTGCCTCTTGAAGTTCTGTGCTGCCCCTATCTGGTTTTGAGTGGTTATAATTGGGTTCCTATAAACTATCATTTAATTTTCCAATGTTTTGAAACTTAAGTTTAATAATATTAATAAACTTGAACAGAATATCATTTACTGAACAGTTAGGTGCACCCATTTCCTGTGTCTCGTGTACGGGGAGAGGATTATACAGGGTCAGGCAAAATGATTGACACATTTAACCTACAAATGTGTCTAATCATTTTCCCTGACCCTGTATATTATGCGGTCATTATTTGTATAATTTAATTTAGAAAATAGAAGAGTTAATAGTTTCGGTACTCCTTAACTGTTATGACACAGAGTTTACACTACAGTTGTACCTTGGGATACGAACTCATTCGTAAGTCAAGTTATTCGTATGTCAAATCAATTTTTCCCATTTAAAATAAAGGGAAACAGATTAATCCGTTCCTACCCTCCCAAAATCCCCCGAAAATCACTGTAAATAAAGTTTTTGTTTAATAATGAACGTATTATAATGAACTAATTTCAAAAAGAACATTTACCTTAAATAATTGCTACAATTCTTCACGTTGTTTAGTTTGTTTGCCTGCATTACCATTCTATTCATCACTCTTCGCTGGCTTTTTCCGCACGAAGCTATCTAGCAAAATTTCCCTCTGCTTCGTTTTCAAAATGTTACGAAAATGAGTAAGGCAAGTGTCATTAAAGAAGGCATTAAAAACTTTTTCTTGGACTCTCTTCAATAAAATCGAAAAGTTCTTCCCACTTCGCCAACATCTAGCCTGCTACCTGTCGAACGCGTCATTTAAACTTGCATGACTCATACGAGGTTTCACTATGTTTCGCCAGTCGTATCTCAAAAAGACATTCGTATGTTAGGGGAAAATCGGAACTGAATGACCATTTGTATGTTGAATAATTCGTAAGTTAGGACATTCGTATGTCGATGTACCACTGTATACAGGGGCCATACTAGGAGTGTGGGACAGTGATGCAGTGCATGTGGGCTGCCATGTTCACTCGTGAATGAGGCGTGTACGGCGTGATGACAGAAATGACTTTGGATTCAAAGTTTCACATATAGCAACTGAGTTTATATTAATGTTTTGCTGAGTTTGCTTTGATAAATTCACTAATTGTTAGTATCAATTTGTTGTTCAATTTTATCACTTTTTTGGTGTTACGTCTTAAATCAATATATCATAGATGGTAAATAATAGCATTAATGGCTGGGAAGATAACTATAGTAGCTGGGAGTTTATTGTTGGAGGAAGAGAATTTGTATTGTTAGGTTAGTGTATTAGGTTAGTTTATGTGACGTTAGTGAATTATGTAGTTGTTTAAGGAAAGCATCTATGTTTAGATGCCTTACGGTGCAACACTAAGTGAATTAAATCTTACCATCGCGCACGTTGACAGCGAAACACGTGTACTTCTGTTGAGTGTGAGGCTGTGGTTGTTGCAGTTGACGTACCTGCTGGAGTGGCGGTGTGGGGGCAGTAGGCGCTACCCGTCCGTGCTATTACTGTACGTGTGTGGCTGCTGTCTGGTGGCTGGTGTGGCGCTGCTGGTGCAGTACCACGCCACAGTGCGTCAGCGCGTCACCTGCCACGGTGATGGCACTCTTAGGACGCATGAGCCAAGGTCTGTGGTGATCCTTACGACCTCCTTCTTACTGTGTAACTCTTACAACCTCTCTCCTACTGTGTAACTCTTACAACCTCTCTCCTACTGTGTAACTCTTACAACCTCTCTCCTACTGTGTAACTCTCTACTGTGTAACTCTTACAACCTCTCTCCTACTTTGTAACTCTTACAACCTCTCTCCTACTTTGTAACTCTTACAACCTCTCTCCTACTTTGTAACTCTTGTCATCCTCTTAGTCTGTAACTCTTGCCGTTCCCTTTATGACTCTTTTCACCCTCTTATTTCGTAATTTTTGCCCTACATTTAGTTTGAAAATCATGTCATCCCCTCCTCTTGTAACCCTTGCCCACACCCTTATCTTGTAACCCTTGCCCACACCCTTATCTTGTAACCCTTGCCCACACCCTTATCTTGTAACCCTTGCCCACACCCTTATCTTGTAACCCTTGCCCACACCCTTATCTTGTAACCCTTGCCACCCATTTACCTTGTAATCTTTGTGACCTCCATACTTAGCAATCAATGCCACCCCTTTACCATGCAATCTTTGCCACTTCTTTACCATGCAATCCTTGCGACCACAATGTCGGTAGTCACTAATTATATTCCTTTGGATTTGGCGGAAATAACTACTTCAAACTTCTGAGTCCTGACACCTGCACTTTTTTGAACCCTGAAACTCAAGTCCCCGAGCATTGACGCTATTAGAGCCTCGACCGTGCGGGTGATAATGTGCTACTGTGAGCGCACTTCTAAGACCAACTTACCCTCAGTAAATTCCCGAGTAACTTTACTAATGCCAGAGTCATTACTTTTACTAATAAGAGGCCTTTTCTCTTCACGTGATGCACATTAAATATCGGATTTGAACGCAATCTGGGATGAATTTAAGCTGATGCGGAGTAAATTCAAGAATATTTGCTTAATTCTAGAATAATTTTATTGTGTTCACACCTATTTTTAAAGGTGGCTGTTTACTTTGAGACTGTCCTGTCTACGACAGGGTGATTAAAAATCAGAAAAAAGTTTATTTACTTCAAGGTTTTTCCAATCCCTCGGCATTAAATCTCCACACTTCTGCCCAATACGATCAGGCATGTCAACTCAGTTGACGATTATATGTACTGAAATATAACTGATTTTGAAAACCTGTGTGCAACATGTTGATATTTCATTAAACGCCCTGAATTAAAATTTAAAATGTGTAGCGTAATTTTTGGGCAGTGTTTATTATGAGGCAAACGCAGCCGCCTGCGCATTCTTGATTATTTTCCTCTAACCATTGACTGCGTTTGGTTGGAGTTATTTCTTTATGCTTGTGTTTAGGATTGTAGTGTCGCTGAAATCCCACTGATTATTCTGTGCAGCACGGAAAGCAACATGTCGTGCGTTGTTGTGTTCGTGTGCTTGTATTACTTCGGTATCGCCGCAGCTACCTGGCTGCTCATTCTCTCCTACTCCTGGCACTGCTTCTTCACTCAGCTTGGTGAGGTTTCTTTGTCCCGGTGGCGTCATGAAATAATGCCTTCAACTCTCGTATTCATATCAGTAAGGGATACTCGCATTATGAAGTTGTATTTTGAATTGTGCTATTTTCTGCTAATTTTTGTATTGTAGACTAGTTTAAATTTAAATTTTCAGTGTGCGGAGAGCGTGGTGTGGGAGGAGGGAGTGGAGGAGGAGAGAAGGGATCAGCTTACTATCACCTGGTAGCCTGGTCACTGCCACTCGTGCTCACCATCACAACGCTGGCCATGGGACAGGTGTGAGACTACTGTATGTCACACAGTACCTCACTGGTACACTGATATTTCCGAACAGCACAGAAAAGGGCGTTACTGATTTTGGTAATGTTAATACGTATTTTATCTCAATTCAGTAGGAAGTGTATTGTAGAAATAGTTTGAACTTAACTTTTTTTATTATAAAGATAACGATTTGAAGATTGCCAGGTAAGTTTTTGGGTTGTAAACTCAATTCATGCGTATGGTTCAAAAATTATTTCTCCGTCCAAACCAAATTTCTAACATTTCTCTGTGAACGCGCCAACCTCGTGTTTGTCAGCAGTCAGATCACCACAGCAACTGTGAAGGACGAGGTCATTCAGCGCAGCATAACTGATGGCATGCTTTTCCTATTAGCATAAACTTAAGTACTAAGATCTGACACCTGTGGGGGATCACCGTAGAGAGACGACCGGCAAGGGAGTTCAGCAATTGAACCCCTGCGGTTCGAGTGTAAGCTTCTATGCATTCCTGCTGTTCTTTGTTCTCGTATAAAGTTTTGTGCTACCTGATGTTGGTGTGTTTTTTAGTCGAACTCAAGAAACCATGTTGTCACCTTTTTAATATTTCACGTAACTATTGTGCAATAAAAAAAAATTATAGAAATCGTTTTAAATGGTTATTTAATATATCAACGTGCAAAGAAGAGGCTGTGGAAACTAAACAGTTGTCTCTCTGAGGCTGCTGACTGGAAAACGTGGCCATCTGACGTAGATTAGCTGGTAGCCCTGTGACACAACTCTGATCACTCCTTTGATATTAATGTTTTTTAATAATTTTGATTAAGAATGATGATTTGATTTTGATTTTTAGAGTCGTAGCTTGTCGCTGAACCACAAATCTCAGAAGAATAACAAGTAAAGCGTCAAGAAATATCATTGTTCTAACCTTTTCATGAGGATGTTGGGAACGTGCATGGATGTGCAAATAATTATGTATGGTGAAGTTCATCGTTTGTATAAATATGAAATAATTTGACTCTTATTTCTATGTCTGAAAATATCATTCATTTTAGTTCGTGCCTAGTATAACAGAGTATTCAGTTTTTTTAATTATCTTTGCGCAGTTTTATGTCAAAACACCACTTTCTAAAACATTTTCCTTTACAAGTATATATTGAAACTTTTTTTCCTTGTACAGGGTAGCCCATAAGTAAGGTACCTTTTTAAAATTATTATAGCTATAAAACTGAAAATGGTAAAGAGATTTGGTTAATTCAGAATGAAAGAAGAAATATCGAAGTTTACTATAAGTTTATAAATGAAACAATAAAATACGTTTAATTATAGAATACAATATCTTTTAAATGACCTCCATTATTAGTCAATGGTGTGGTTTTTCAACGGTGCTGTTCATTATTTTCCTTAATGTCGTAAAATGTTGATCTCATGAATGATGTTTAGTTTCAATTGCTGTAAAGTATCAGGCATTTCAATGTAAACATTTTCCTTTAAGTATCCCCAGAGAAAGAAATCAGGAGCACTTCGATTTGGAGATCGAGGCGGCCACGGTATATCACCAAAACCAGAAATTATTCTGTTTGGAAAAATTGCTTTTAACATTTGCATTGTTTCTTTCGCTGTGTGCGCTGTAGCTCCATCTTGTTGGAAAAAGGTAATCTCTGTGTTATTATCTCCAATTTCAAGTATCAAATATTCTTCAATCATCTGCGTATTCAGGTTTCCATTAACACAAATTGCATCACCATTAGTATCTTCAAAAAAATATGGTCCAATGATCCTCGAAGACGTGATGCCACACCATACTGTTACGTTAGCTGAGTGAAGTAGTCGTTCATGAATTTCTTTTGGATTTTCTGAAGCCTAGAATCTGCAATTTTGCTTATTAACAAAACCATTGAGGTGAAAATGTACCTCATGTCATTATTAAAATTTTTACAAAGTTTTCATTTTCTACAAGCTGCAGAAATCTATTCGCAAAATCTAATCGCTTCTGGTAGTCCGTAGGATGGAGTTCTTGAGTTAATTGATGAATTTTATATGGATGATACTTTAGATCTTTTACCAAAATACGTTGCAGTGAGGTACGTGACATTCTCAGTTGAATTGAACGTCTTCTAGTTGACGTTTTGGGCCGATCAGCAACACTCGTTACAACAAGCTGAATTGAAGCACCAGTTCGTGTGGTCCGTGGCCTGCCACAACGTTGTCTGTCTGCTGTTGTCCCTGTTGCTCTAAATTTCAATAACAGATTTTTTTATTTATTTCTTCGAAGGACTTCTTTCAAAACCATCAATATTCCTGTAATTCCTCTGAATTGAAGTAACCGAACAATTACATCGGAAGTAAAATTCCACTATTTTTGCTCGTTGTTCCATTGCGGAGCGATTCATTTTGAGAGGTGGCTTTTATGAATTTTTTGGGCAATATGTTGTGATTGTCGGTAGATTGATACCCTGGTAGAAAACTTAAGAATCTCCTCAGTCTTTCTGAATTAATCAAATCTCTTTACCATTGGAAGTTTTATAGCTATAATAGTTTTAAAAAGGTTCCTTACTTATGGGCCGTCCTGT